>SDVV010004245.1:0-20403 GCA_016164225.1 Gammarus roeselii
AGAGAATCGGAAGGTTTCCTGGATTATTGCAATATGCACAGTGTACAAGCAAAGCTGCTCTAAACCAGAAACACTACTAAGTCCCTCTATTTGTCTACCTATTTGCTGATTCGTTTGTCTACAGTGGGACTCACGCTCTCTGAACAGTTCTAACACATGCATACATGATTTTCTTCAAACGTTTGACTCAAGTTCAGCATTTACTTTCTAAGTATTCACTTTCTACATTTAAATTTGATAATCAACTAATCCCCATGAAAAAATAATAAGTAATATAGTAAGTTCGCTTCCGACGAAATTAAACTATACAATTATTTGCTCTCTCATGGTTCTCGAATATTTAAGCCCTGTGCGTGTTGGCAACATCGCTTAGCGGAGAGTAGCACCCTTGAACCACCTTACAAAGTTTTTCGAGCAGCGTATTTGTGAAGGTGTGTTAGTTCGTTTAATTTTTGTGTTGAGTTTAACAATCAGGTAGAAAATCTGCTGCTCATGATAGTGTTACACGTTTGTTGGTGTATAATTTAAGATTTTTAAATTAATAATGCAATTATAAACCATTATCTGTGTCGGTCAACCAAACCCAGTAGGTGTGTTGGACTCGAGACACCTCTGATGAAAATACCTAGTTTGAGACGACTGACAAAGAATATTGAATTGAATGTTAGAATTTACACTGTTTTTGGCAAGGACAGGTCCTTGACGGAGTTGGTTACATTGGTCTTGTAGACAGTATAATAAGACCCTTCGACTAGAGCCACTACAGATGTCATGACCCAGATTCTGCAACTTGGACAAATGTTCAAACGGTAGCCTTCAGTTAACACAGATGACTTCTGAAACCAATTTTTAACTAGCTCAAGTTCAAAATATCTAATCTAAGGAGGATAAATGAGCTGCTTATTCAAGTTTCAGCTGGTGGAACAGTCAGAAAGACCTTGGTAACTCTAAATATGTTCAATTTTGCAATATGTGCGCATTTCAGTGTTCATTGTTTCTATATCCATGGATTGTAGGTTCACTGGAGAAGAATCCCTTACTATAAGAACTCAAATAATGTGTATAATCATTCTGATCATCTTGACTCAGCTGCTACACGCCTGTCTTGTTGACTTGACAGGAGCCATGCTCATAAGCTGAAAATCCAAGGAGAGTTGCCAAGATTTTCAACACTGTTCAAAGTAGTCTGTGATAGGCCTATTCAAAATATATATTTGCCTGGTGGGTTAGAAATATGTCCCCTACAATTACATTGGTTTGTTCCACAGATTAGAAACGTGTAGATTTGCCCTGCGGGTTAGAAACACTTACCACTATGTTAGGTTGGGTTGAGAAGGCAAGGTTCCATCAATACGCTCATAACGTGACCAGCAAATATCATGAAATATGTCAAGCTGCATGCAACATAAGGCAACACGTCTGCTTATCCTGTACAGTTGTCATTCACTCTGTATTCCTATGAGGGCCCACCTGTGGTTTGCTTAAATTGCTGGTCTGGCAGCAAACTACCTGTGGTACACCCCTACAGTTTGCAGCGGTCCTGGCATCTCTCAAGGAACTAGTCCAAATTGGTATCTCACATTAGTGTACAATCAATAGTTGGAATGTATTCACAACTGTTGCGTTGACCTGGAGATTGTATAGGGGTCTCATAATTAGCTTGGGAGATACCTTCCCAACAGCAGCTCATGAAGCAAGGTGCCACACATTTTGTCAGCCTAGGTGTAGGTGAATGGTTCTAAATTTGTCTCCACTCTGATGTCAAGATGTAAGTAGGCCCAATTCAAAATCAATTGCTATGATTTTCTAGAGATATTTTTTGTTATTTTTATATTTTGTTGCTCAAATGGTGGATTCAGCAGAACCCCCTATGCCAGATCAAACAGTTCGGCACTGGGCTGAGAACTTGGTGTGCGTTTTCTTCAATCAAAAATCTGTGTGGAGCTTTGGATAACCGCATATAGCTGTTAACGTCTTTCGTCAACCAGGCGACCTACATAACTAAATGTAACATCAAGAGGACTCATACTTTTGGCTGGCATACAAATTATAGTCAACACTCATAGTCATTCTCAGTTCTTTATTAAATATTGCCACCACTGGCAACCAGATTGCACAATTGGGTTCGGGGTTGAGAACATTACTTGCGTTTTCATTGCCGAATATTACGAACTGAACCAGATGTGCGCCTCAGAAGCTGAGATCAGCATATCTAGACCTTCGCGTGTGCTTGCAGAATAAGTTTGTACAATTAGGGCTGCTACTGTCAGAGATAGTGGCAAATATACGTACAGCGGAGAGCTGGAGGTGCGAGCGCCGCGTAATTGACTGCAGAAATACATGTGTGTAGAGTTTGAGATGACCGCTCATAGACGCAAACGTCTTTCACAAACCAGTCGTCCTACAAAACAGAATGTATCATCTAGATGATACTCTTTTGTATGGAAGTTATAAATCAAAATTAAATCATTGTCAGTTCTTATTAAAAATTGCCATTACTAACAATGCGTTAATTGGCACTTCCACTCTGCTGTCTGTTCCACTAATGTTGCAGTAAACTTGTTCACATAATGTGCGTGACGTCTGTGTTCGTTTTCATCTATTGTCAAAATGCACTAATGTTCGATTGATGTCCAAACCATTCTGGGTGTAATTCAATATTGCAGTTTAGCTATTGTTGCATTCATACCAAACGCTGATGCGCTTCATCTTGACAACATTGCACGTTGTATTGTGAATCTCCAAGTTTTATTCACCCGCCAAGATATGCGATATTGGTTTTTGTTTGTTTCTCTTGGTAACCGCTGACAATCCGGACTGTTTGGTCAAAGAAATTAGAAGTTCTTCAATGATGGTGATGTGTAGTGGTTAGGAATCTTGGTGTCAGCTTGAATTAATATGCTATGGAGGAAAATGTGTGCATGAAATTGTAGCACAACAAATAATTTTAGATTTGTCAACGTGCCATGTACTGTCTTCGCGTGCGATATTTTGGAAAGGTGTTTTCACATGCGCTTCATCTGAAAATTTCACGTGCGCATCACATATTTCTTATCAAGGTTTGTGTGCGCTGCCTGCCAAATTGTGCAAATTGGACTGGCAACACTGCTCACATATGACCGAACGACTGTTGACGGCAATGCGTAATTTCGCACTTCTGCTTTGCTGGCTGTTACATGAATGTTGCAACAAACTTGTTCACCTTTAATGTGTGAAGTCTGCGTTTGTTTACGTCTACTGCCAATATGCGGGAATGTTAAATTGTTGTTTGAGCCATGCCGGGAGTAATTAACATTGCAGTTTAGCTACCCTTATATTCAAACTAAACACTGATGCACTTCATTTTTACTATAGTATGTGTTTTATTGTGAATCATTTATTATTCTTCTATCAAAATAAGTGTTGTTTTTTCCCTAATTCTCTGACTGCTGTCAATCCAGACAAATGTTGAAACAAATTTACTTTTTCTTCAACAATATTGTGCAGTGCTAAGAAAGTTTAGTCTGTTTGAATTTATATGTCTGAGAGGAAAATGCATGCTTCAAAATGTAACACAAAAATACTTGGAAGATTTGTTTGCCTGCAATGTTCCATCTTGGCGTGTAATGTTTTGGGAAGGTGTCTTGCATGAGCTTCATCTCAAGATTCCACGAGCGCATAAAATATATCTTGCTAATTTATGTACGCTGCCCACACAATGTGTACACTGGTCACTATGTAAGCTTTTTTACCCACCCTATTCATGTGCTGGTCTTGGACCATTTGAGAGACTGCAAGAATATCTCACGTGGGGTCAGCCCAGGGTAGAAAATTCCAGCAGAGGCCAACCAATATACTCGACAATGCTCTGGACCGGACCGGAGGCAGAGAAAAATGTACTTGATTGACTGTGTAGCTGTTCCTAGCGCACCTCACCGGATACGCATCAAACCGTACCAACACAGCGCTTGTACAGTTCTCAGCACAGTATCCGTTACGGACACTTATGCTCTGCTCTCCCACCCCTTACTCCCGCTTGAAAGGAACCACTGGTGCATATTAACTAACCCCTGTTCATTTTGACATGCCACAGCTCCCTATTGAAAACAAATTTATTACCTGCCGCGGACGGTCTGGCATTGAAGTGCGTGGTGCGTCATAATTGTGTACCTTGATCAAACGCAATGCATATAAATCTTGTACCATGTTATATGCAGTGCGTTGGAAATTTGAACCACGTTGCCACTGCGGTGGAATAGTACACAATATGATAGGTGAATGTGCACAACAGTAGCCTGTCATCTACTGATTATGCTTGAAATACAGATTGAATCTAACGCACGACTGTCAATTGGACGTTGATCTGCACCAAACTATTGCCGTTTCTGTAGAGATATAGGGACCAAAATGCAAATAACAGGCAGGCCAATTCAAAATATATATATTTGCCCCGCCAGTTAGAAATACATACGTTTTCCCTGCGTGTTAGAATCACGTACATTTGCCCCGCAGGTTAGAAACACGTACCACCAAGTTAGGTTTGGAAGGCAAGGTTTCAACAATATGCTTGTAATGTAGCCAGCAAGTATGTTGAGCTGCACGCTAGATAACACAACGCATCAGTGCAAGTGTTACAATTGTCATACATTATGTATTTCTACAAGGATCTACCTGTGGTTTGCATAAATGGTTGGTCTGGCAGCAAACTTCCTGTAGTACACCCCTACAGTTTGCTGTCCTGGAACATCTCTCAAAGTTTCACGGTGACTTCACCCAATTAGATGGCATGCCACATATCTGTAACTGCCACCGATCATTTCTCATATGTGGAAACTATAAGCTTGAAGACTATCCTTTTGTTTGTCAAATACTAGGAGTTAAATTATGATGGGACATGAAAGTGATAGAAGAAAACCTCCCTAGTTGGCCCTGGATTACCCGTTTGCATATTTATATGACGCCGTTAGCTTCTGGTTCAAAACGCGTTCAAAATAATTCTGACAACAATATCGGTCGAGACTCCTGTGGGAAGGCAATGAAGTTTGAATCAATTGATTCAGCAGGAGTAGAGCATTGGTTGTTATCCATCTTGTCTGAATAATGGGGGTCACAATGCAAGAGTATTAATTTGCACATCCGCTTGATCCCCGACCGAAGGACCGCTATACGGTCCTTTGGTCGGTGACCTCACAGGTCAGCATTATCTAGCAGACTCGGACAACAGTGATTCAGTGGAACGCATCAAGAGTACAAAGTAAAGCAAAACCGTTGGTGTGTTGACCAACTACTGTGATCGCATTGGCTGGTCGACTAATAACGCTTTCTTATTGGAGGCTTGTTGTCTGTTTGAAATTAGGCCAACGTTTGATTGATGTTGGCCAGCTTGGTTTCAATTTTGTTCCTCTGCAGTAAATTTCAAGTTTTGATTAGGCAAAATCTAACCATGTTTTGCGCATGAAGATTACGCCGGAAACAAACTTGGACATTCTAAGGCACAGACATTTACGGTGGATTTATTTTCCATAACCCTGTTTTCTAATAGAGCCACAGCTTACCATGCGCTGGTGTTGCTATTCAAATGGTCTGCTTAGTTTGTTGACAAATTAATATGATAATCTTCAGCAGAACAAAACATAATATTAATTAAATGATTTACACATCAATATAGGACTTGAAAAATACAGGACAGTTGAATGCTCCATTTTGATATGATTTAGGCTAGTTCCAACAATTGGTATTGCCCTGGCCTCAGCAAAGTGATGAGAACTATATGATGTCATTGGACAAACTGTGCCAAACCAAGGGCGGCAGTGAGATTGCCTTGGTGTGGCTATTTCAAAGGTTTATCTCTGCACATGTGGACAGAGGTAAATTGACTTGTTCAACCTTGATTGAGCTACATTGCAAAATGTAACTAAGAATAGCCTAATGGATTGTTTGTAAACATGCCATTGGACCAAGTATGATGGGATGAACCATCTGCAACCTTGACGTCAAACTTGGAGCATCACAGAAAGGGCCTTCCTACAGAACTAGGGGTTTCAGCCCATAATGAAGAAGTATTTTATTTTTCATACTCAGCAGTGCCAGGTGGGATTTTGTGTACAAATGCTCCCTAATTTGATAATGCAATGATCTCTTCAAATTTTTTGCAAGTTTCCTGAAGTGCTGCACAATTGTCAATTTTTTCACAAATCTGTTTGATGATGGGTAAAATCTATTTTGTATAAAATAATTAGTCTAAGTGTTCAACATCATTCACTGATTTTTGGTACTTCAATGCCAAATTCATTCTAGTTCAAAGCCCTCATTGCAATGAATGCAATCTTCTTCAAGATAGAAGATTGCTTTCATTGATGTTTGAAAAATGTGACAATTAGCGTCGACATAGCCTCGCATTTTGCGCACACTTTGAAAAAACTAAAAGTACGCGGTCGAGGAACTTTGTATTTACGGTTTGTATAGCTACTATTATAACCATGAAGCACCATAAGTTTCAGCATTCTAGCGATGATCAAAATAAAATCATTCACGCAAAACCGTGCGACAAGCTACAGACCCAAATTGGGGGTGACTCCCCGCACCAAACGGGGTGACTCCCTGCACCAAACGGGGTGACTCCCTGCACCAAACGGGGTGACTCCCTGCACCAAACGGGGTGACTCCTGGCATTTCCCATAGATCAATGATTGAAACCCAAATTAAAATTTGAGAGTACCAATAGATGGAGCATGTTCATATTAGTATATATCAGTTGCTTAAAAAAATATTACGTCTGACAGGTCTTTTTTATCCTCAACTTTTGCTGCAGTGATGCTTGACTGTCGAAGGATTTTTTTTTTCCATTTCACAGCATTAAATTGAATTTTTCTTCAATAATTGCAATCTAACTTTACTGGTAGTCATTTCTCCACATCCTGAACTAATTATGACCCTAAAGTATTGGTAAATTAGGGAATATTACGAAATAACAATCTTTTTAATAATACGATGAAACTGGTAAAAGATTTTTTTTTTCTAAAGCAAACTTATTGCATCAACATGAATACAAGTCATGCTAGGTAAGGTATTGTTATCTAGATATGGAAATATGATGGAATAAATTGTTCCTGGGCGTTGAACATGAGTCAACACTTAGGCCTAGACTTGTCACCATGTGTTGAAAACATTGGGTCATTATTTAATTAGTTACGCATTTTGAAATTAGCTGTGGTATCATTATTGCAGGTTATTTTCTTCCAGATGTCTCTACATGTGTGTAGAATTGCATTTAATTACTTTTCATTGAAGAAAAATGAAGATAATTAATAACAAAATTGGTACGGGGAGTCCCCCTGCTTTTTTTACCTGGGGTGACTCCCCGAAGTTGTATATTTGTATATATCTACAAAAAATTACATTTCTTCCCAAAATCCTTCATACGCAAGGAACTACAACATATTTCAAGTATCACCACCAGTTTTGGCCCTAACCCTATGGAAACTAGCAACAGCATCAAAGTTTGCGGAACGTCAAATTTTCCAAACCGAAAATATCGGAGACCTGTAAAACACACCTTCACTTTGGCGATATTTCATAAATTCTGTGCGCGAATCTAATTTTTACGAGTAGCTGATACTTACTAACGAAGACCTGCTCTTCTAAGTCCTGTAGTAGAAAATTGGGATTTCCAATGTTTTTGTGCCTAAAAGAGGGGTGTGGGGAGTCACCCCTGCTTTTCGACTGCGGGGAGTCACCCCGGTCGACGCTAAAGGAAAAATCTGGTAAAATTGTGATCTCTCAGAACATTTTAATCGCTTCTCATATTCAGCTTGCCAAAATCTTAACAAGAAATGCTTTGCTCTAGAACATGAACATCGAATCACTAATTTGCACTACGTATGTGAGATGCATATTTAAAAATGATTAGTTCAACATGATGACTGGGTGTGGTCAAGTACCACAGTGAAAATCTGTCTAACCCAGCTTTTTGTGCTGCTGCAATTTGTTTTTGAAGCTTTTGAATTAATTTCACTTACAGTTTTCCATTTGTGAACTAATATTGCATTTTCTTTAATTCCTGCACCTTAAATTGGTTAAAATGTTGATATTATTCCTACTGACAGCTATTTTCAGCAGGGATATCAATCATTGCTAACATGATACCAATTATTCCATGTTTAATGCAATGTTTTCTTCATGCAGATCTTCAACATGCCTGAGCGGCTAACATATCGCAGACGGAATACCTTCAAGACTAAGAGCAACAAGGTCAGAGTGTAAGTACTTGAATAATGTGAAGTTCAGTTTCTATTTGCTTTGAATTTTTCTGATTCAAAAATGTTTTTTATAGTAGAGTTTGCTGCTTTTATACCAACAATGTTGTTATTCAGTTGCTAATCTTGTATGACACAATTTCATACACAAGGTCCATGTTAACAAGTTTACTTAAGGTTGGCACTAGGCTTAGTAATAGGACTCTGATTTACTGTTTTGTATCAACACTGCTGGGTATGCTAATGGACCACAGTAATGAGTTAGCATATATGTGTTCCCTGGTTGTAGACAATTATAATGCTCACAGCCAATTTTTACCACTTTGTGTATGGAATTAATTTTATTAGATTCCAAGAGTGATTGCATGCAAAATTTTTAGATGAAAACTGCAGTACTTCATATTTGAATTTGGGTTTAGGTAATTATGACTGACCCATGATGAGTGCATTTTTAAGCTCACAATAATTGTCCAGCTTCCGTACTACCCACATGTTAAGGCACGTTGGGCTACTTTCAGTGGACTAGAGTAAATTGGGTTCATAGCATATGTGCCTGAACTTGATCGGTAGAGGCTGCTGCTGTGGATTTGAACAAATATAAATCAACCGCATGTACCATAATGATGTTGCTTCATACTGAAATGTGGGTTGTGTTAAGTACAATTAGTCCATGTTTAGGGTAGGTTTGCATACAAATAATGGTCCAACTTCCGTACTACCCACATGTTGAGGCATGTTGGGCTACTTTCATTGGACAAGAGAAATTTGGGTTATGAGCGTGTGTGCCCCAACTTTTTGTGTCGAGGCTGCTCAGAACTTTTAACAAATTTAAATCCGTGGCATGTGCCATATGACATGGGCCAGTATTTTGAGGATTGTCTAAAAGTACTGATAAGTGTAATTTTTTTGAATAAATATACAAGGTTGCACAAGAGTAGAAATTCTTTTGCTGTCAAAAATCAACAATTTAATTTCATCTGGCTAGCTAGCTTCTTTTTTATAGTGACGTTATATGCATTTTTTGATAACTTGTCATGCCAGCATTCTTGTGAGGTCCAGCTACCCTAATTCCTGTACGTTGAGGCCGAGTTACTTACCATGGACAAGAGCAGTCTGATAGCAGTGTGTGTTCTCCTAAATTTTTGTTGCAGCAGCAGCTGCATGTCAGCTAATAACTGATCATATTTTCATGGCTGATGAACGTTTTTAAGCATATTATTGTTAGGCTTTGTAATAAACTATGTAGGTATTATAAATCCCAACGTGTATCCATTAAAGGGCCATGTCAACAATTGATATATGTAAAAATAGGGAAGCAATATGCATAGATGAATGTCCTATCCACTTGCTTTAATAGCAATCTTGAAGGTTGTAGCTGTAGGTAAAGTCTGTGTATATATGATCCTAACTCATCCTAATCACATGATATTTTAAATCAAGTGGCTGGAAAGGAAATTCTAACAGGGCTAAGGGAGTTGAAGGTTTCAAAACAGTGACTTTCTAGCTACTTGTTCTAGTATTCATTTGGCATTAAGAGACTCTAAGCTCATATCTCTGATTTTTTGGAATCACAACATGGGTCAGATCATCTCCACCGTACATTCCAACCTGATCTGTCAGAGTTAACCCTTCTCAACAGTCTCACCTACACAACAATAGTTGCATGTTCTAAACCTGGTAATTTGTTGGATAAGAATGTTTGAGTTGGTTTGTGATCAGTGCGCAACAAATTACTAGGTGTGAACTTGCCTTTTTCTTTGATGTGTCATGCAGTGTGATGGTGTGCAGTGCACATTAGAGCTCCTCCCTCCCTCCCTGAAAAGAAAAGAAAACATTCACTTAGTAAACCACCATTATCAATTTGTTTGTTCTATATGTTGCATCAAATTTAATATCCAATTGATCTTCTTCATAATATTTCTGTCAGTGTTTGTGAACATGGACTCATATGGATTCATTTAATTTATTGTTCACAGCAGTGTTGTTGCTTTCAAGACTCTTCCCACCTTTTTAAGTCTGGTTTATTTATGGAGTTTGATTCTTCTGTTCATTAGATAAGTGGCACTGCAGGCATGTTTGGATGGAAACAAGGACCCCTCATAGATTTTAGCACATGACCCTTGCCCCAGAATACAAATTATTTTATCTGATGAATTCCTCAATTTATTGCTGTAAAATCCCATGCTGTGATGTCCTGTTTGTTCAAATCTTCTTATGGTAAAATTAAGCTTGTTTTCACTGTTCAGTGAGTTGGTCCTTACAATTACAATACTTCTGATCCAAAGGCTGTGCAACAAGTTTTCTCATAAACTTTTTCATGTTTCACTGCATTGTTTGAATGGCACTGTGACCTCATGACTGCCCAACAAAGCCAGAAATGTCTGACTGTAGGGCAGGAGAGGAAACTAGCATGTCACAGCACCTCTGAAACGAGGGTGTGTGAGGCAAACGAATGGGAAATTTGTGCTTGAGTTGGCTCCCCATATAGTTTCTTAGGAAAAAGAATCTACCAAAAAGCATTAAGGAGTTATCAATATAGATCAGATCAGCAAGGACTTGCTTACAGTGTCAAACCTGTCAATAATGCTATCCCAGCAGGCAATTATTTCCAAATATTAACGCATCTTGCACAGTAAAACCTACTGCAGATATCAGACAAGCAAGGAAAAAATGTCTTCATCAAATGACCTCCTAGTAGCTACCAGATGTTAGAGAAAATGAGAATATGGTTACCATGCACAGTTTTTCAGTATTTTATCAGGTCTGCCCTCAAAAGCCAACCCTTGACAGGAAACAAATTTAGGCTCGACAACTGTTCATCAGTCACTGGTCCACTTCTTCAATGGATTCAAGCAGCTTGCACTCTCTCAATATCTGGGGTTCCAAATGTAAGATGCTCCTTTGATAATAGAGCAAGTATGTGCTACTTATAAGGACAGCATAACCTGCAAGAACCCACGGGCATGATTTCAACAGTTTGCCAACTCACCAGCTTCCTAAATTTAAGACTCTGATCCACACTGACATCCAAATCTTAACATGCTGTGACTAGTGCAGGGAATGCTCAAATGCTATGATACATACTCACAGCAGCTACATGATTTTTTTAGTATTCCGATTCACTTATTTTTGTATATCATCACAGAAATACACAAACATATTTTTTTGATTGTATCAAAAGCTCAAGGGTGGGAAACTTGAGATGAATAAACCTGAAACATGCTGAATATTTGGTCAATGATTTTGCATCTCAGCTAAATTGCTGCAGGTGTTTCTGATCTGGACAGAAAACACTGCCTCTTTAAAGTTGTCCAATAGCTGTGCTATTGGGGCAAATTTCACAAATTGCATGTAGCCATTGCTGCAGGCAGATAAAATAATTTACTCTGAGAAAAATTAGTCGATTGTCAATAGGTCATTTTTTCACATCTAGTCAAGTTTTTTGTTTGAAGTAGCTAAACTTGAGAAATGTTACGTGGCAGTTCCCTTTAAAATAACTCGTGTCTCATTACATTGTAAGTTTGAGTAAGCTTGGCTGAAATGATCTTATTTGGCTTGATATGACTGCTTAATTCATGATAACAACTTAATTTTTTTGAACACGTTATATGAAGAATTTTTTTTTTCTGAGAGTCTACAAATAATTTGGCATCAATTTCTTTTAGCTAAGTCACTGTCAAATGTAGTGGCTACTGTTCTATCTACAACCAGCATATAGGTAGCTAATGAGCAGAATTGAACTTGCATTTACTGTTAAGGTTGAGGTTTATCAAGCATTATCCACTACCTGATGTCCAAATTACTGCCTGTTTAGTATGAATTTGATGGGCTATGCTTTTGGACAAGAAAAACATAGACCACTCTTGTTCATTTGTGCATCATTCTTACAACCAGCTCAATTGTGCCCAACAAGAGGTTGATCTGACACTCAAATTTTAGCTCCAATTTGTCTATTTTCATATTGTTTTGTGTTCGTTTTTTTTTTTGAGAATCTTCAATCTTGAAATATTTTTCTGCTCGTAGCTACCACTGTTAGATCTGCAATCAATTTATGGGCAATAAGGAGAATCAAACTTGTATTCACTCTCTTGTATGTTTAGCAAGCACTTCTTTCACTGGCTATCTACGTCCAAATTACTGCCTGTCTTGAATGAACTTGATGGGTTATGCTTTTGGACAAAAATAACATAGACCACTCTTGTTTATCTGTGCATCATTCTTGCTACCAGCTCAGTGGTGTTCAACAAGGGGTTGGTCTGACACTCGAATTTGGAGTGACTTCTATTTGTTTATTTTCCTGTAATTTGTTTGATAGAACTCCAACGCTTTTGCTGTGTTTTTTTTTCAAGATTCTTCTAACCTTCACCTATTTCTGTATATTGAGTGCCCTACGGGGGAGCGTGCAATTCCTCGCGTGGAGGCTTCGGTGGAAACGAAGCCCAAATCAAGTCATTTCTGTACCTAGACATTTTTTTGTTTGTTGCAGTGTCAAAACTCCAGGCGGTCGCCTCACTTATCAGTATGTGAAAAAGTCTGGTAAGGCCCCCAGCTGCGGTAACTGCAAGAAAACTCTACCTGGCATTAAGCCTGCCCGCCCCTCTCAGCAGCACCGCATGTGCAAACGGCTCAAGACGGTCACAAGAGCATATGGTGGACATTTCTGCCACACATGTCTGCGTGACCGGTGAGACTGCCTGTGATAGTTTCTACATATTTCTTCTTTGCGACTCATCGGGTTAGGAAGCTAGCATACCGGTGCAGTCTACTGCGCATGATCAAATGGAAGTCTGCTTGTATAGTTTGCTAGAAACCTTGGTTCTCTAATCTTGCATCGTCTATGCATTACGGAACTGCACTTCTCTCGTGCGCAAACTATTGCCAAAAAATTTGCCCTTTAGCACTGCATGATCCTGCCAAGGCCCCGCTACAGGCACTTTCGATCATGTGTGAAGTCCAAGATCAGTGTCAGAAGCAGGGCTCGGCATTAGTTACGTCATTACTTCTTCTGCGTCATAAATGCCGTGCCCTCTCTTCCCACGTCCGCCCCATTTCTTAGAAGAAAAAGGCGGTACAGCGCATCAGGACCGCGTCAAAATTTCTTCCTCATGACACGCCCACTAGTCTTTCAACGTACTTTAGCTACCTCCACCCTGATATCTCCTCTCTAACGCCTGCTTTTCGGCATCCATCCACACTAACTTCGGTCGGCATTTGGGCCTATGTCCACTCGCATTCGCTTTTATTTCGATGTTCACCTATCTCCATCCTCACCATGTGTCCAAGCCACCTCTGAATTCATGAATCTACTATGTCCTCTAACTTCTTCATCGTAATCGTTCTAATTCAAACAACATCAATGTTTATCTTGTCTCTGCTATTTCAGCCATTCCTCGACGTATTATTTCGTACGTAAACATTCAACCTACTCATATCCGCTCTCACACTGTCTAAACAGCCCCGATGAGCCCAATTGAGACAAGTACCCACTCAGACAGCTCTCTTTGCTTCCATATCCACGTTCATCAGCTCATACCCTCTTCAGTGCAGTCAATAACTTAATTTTTCCGACTCGCATTCCGCTCGCATGTAAATTCCTTAAACATGCCGCCTCAATATCTGCCACCGGTGTTGTATCACTCACGAACAAGAGCTAGCTGACTTGACTGTCAACTCCATCCAGTTGTTCTTGACTCTTAAACCTCGACCCACTTCACTCGCAGTACACCTCCCTAAAAACTCCATCCATGAAGAGATTGAACTACCAGGGAAACATAACGCCAGCTTCAACTTCTCGGCTCTGCCTGCCAAATTCAGCTCTCGTACCTTCACTACATGTCGACCTCCTCTCACTCAACGGTTCCACTCCCACCTCAGCTACACTCCTAATCTTCCACCTGTAGATGATGAGCCACTCCTTCGCCTTCTCGTTTCAACACCCGCACATACAACAGGCAAGGTTCATCAGTTCTCTCCATCACTCTGATATCTCGCTTCCTGAACAAGGCGTTTCACGTCACATTTTCGATCTATGCAGAAACCTCTAGTTTTTTACTGGAACTCCTACCTGGAATGTCATGCCTCTCATTACACACTCCACCAGGACAGTTTCCTCTCTCCTATTTAGGTCACTGCTACCACCACGTTATTTTGAACTAAAAATATTCAATACCTGTTCGATAAGCACTCACAAACGCCCTTTTCTCTTCTAACTAATCTTCAGTCTTGAGGTAACCTGGCTCCACTTTGGAACGCTACTAAATACTTACCAACCTATCGCTCGATAACAACACACATTTTCGCGACCAGTTTCCCACCACACCGACTTTTTCCCCCACACACCTTCCCCCTCCCCTCCCCCTACCTTTCAACTTCGTTTCACTCAGCGCCAATCCATCTAATTTTCTACTCTCAACCATCTGGCCAATCTCCTGTGCGTCATCCGTACTACATTCGCAATCATAAAGCAACCATGGCAATAAGGCTTGGATAGGCGTGAGCCTCTCCTCAACCCGCTCGTCTTGCCGTTGTAGTCTGAGGAATTTTGAGTAGAAGGTATCCATTTCTCCCTCGCTACCTTGTTTGTCGCCGTCGCGACAGTAAGACCCTCTTACGACAGGTATAGTTACGGAAGGGGAATTCTTGCCACCTGTCATCGGGTCAAAAGCTTAAGTCGCTCTCTGTACTTGAATTATGACTGAAGTAGCTACTTGAAGAAAAGTTATCAGTTTAACGACTTCTAAATATATCAATTCATTCTCGAGAGCAATATTGCTCATTTTGTTTTAGTTAAAATATCACTTAAATATCACTTAATTCGTTTTCACAGTGCGGCAGGTTAGACTGCTAGTGCATTTTTATAGGCATTTTCTGATCATTCCTTGTTTTTTCAGCATCCTCCGCGCGTTCTTGATCGAAGAACAGCGCATCGTGGCGAAGGTAATGAAGATCCAGAAGATCGCTTCCCACGGAGCCAAGGAAGCACAGGAATAAATTGAGCTTCCGTGTTCAGGTTTTTGATTGCCCCGAATTGTTAAATTAGTTCATCTCTACCCGTACCTGTCGGTTGTACCAGCTGGATTGCTAGTGAAATGGAACATTTGTAAGAGAGAAATCGAATTTAATTATACATATCAAGAAATTTGGTATGATTATGTATGTAAAGACACAGCCGTTTCTCCTTAGTTAGGGGGGTGACTAAGTTAGGCTGACACATAGGGGAAGGCGCCCTATCTCCCCGCCACAAGACTGCCGAGGCTCGAACTCGCGACATGCAGCACCAGAGGCTGACACAGCAGTAGGACACGCTAACCGCTCGGCCACGGCGGCCTCTGATTTGATTACGAGCATACATTCATTTTTTTAAAGAACTTCGTTATGTGTGTAGTATTCATTTCTGGTATTGAGCTACTTGCTAACGCAATTTTGGCCATCAAATGAAATTGAGAAGAGCAGGAAGAATAGATCCGTTCTCTTCCCTGATAATGTCTCGATCACATGTCGAACTTGGGGTGGATGGATGATTATTAATTTTATAGATCATTAACACTTTATTTCGTTATTTCTCCTTGCTTGGGCCCTATTATTTTTTTCTGCCCTTTTTTCATGGTGATAGATTTTGAATTGGTTATTATTATAGGTATCGAGGTTGGTCGAGACAAGGTGACCCAGGGAGGTGAGGTTTTCGTGGGACCCGCGGGACTCTGGGACCCGGGGGACTTGGGAGACCAGGTGGATTTGGGGGAATCCTTTTGGACCTTTCTGGGGCCCTTTAGGACACCCATGAGACCCTTTTGAGAAACTGCGGGACCCTATAGAGGCCCCTCTGAATCCTGGAATCTCTGCTCCCCCCTCCCAGCGCTGTTAAACCCTTACACTGAAAAATGTTTATGCGAGATGCTTGAGTGGGACAAAAAACCATTCGAGTCCACGGATTACTGGCGCAGAGGGCAAGGGTCGCGTCGAGGCTGGTCGAGATCAGTCGATTCATGCTGAGGCGAGTCGAGTTGGTCGCGCGACGAGCCGAGACTGTCAGAGATGATTCGAGACAAGCCGAGACGAGGGGACCCGGGACTTTCCAGGATTCGTCGGGCTTTTATGGGACCCGAGACACCTGCCACCCCACTCCAACCCCAAAATGCTCGAATGAAAGAAAAAAATTGTTAGCGCAGAGACCTACTCGGTATCTGCGTTGAACCTACTCTGTGCCTAGTAGAACCTACTCGTTAACGATGCGTTAAACCTACTCTGTATCTACGTTGGACCTACCTTGTATCTGTGTTAGATCTACTTTGTGCCTGTGTTGAACTTATTCTGTATCTACGTTGGAACTACTCGGAATTTGCGTTGAACCTGCTCGTAATCTACGCTGCACCTACTTTGCCACTTAACAATTGCCCTGCGGGGGAGTCAACATTACCTTCGCGTTGAGACTCCTGTGGAAAACAAAATCAAACTACTATTACTTGGCAGTTGAAACTACTAAGAACATTTTTTGCTATGTTCATAGGAATCGGCGTGTTCCGTCCCACTCCTATTATCGCATTGATCGAGCTTAAGGAATTGTTCCCGTACCGAATACTAACTGAGAACCTCTTTGATATCACAAGCTGGTCCCTAGTTTGTGCTGGGACCTTGAACCGCACGTTTGCGTGCATTGCTTGTGATACTTTAAATTTAATTTAAACTCTGCAAAGCCGGTCAAGAGGCCTCTAAAGCTAACTCCCTGGCCCCTAGCGCGAACCAGGGGGCCGATGGGGAGTAGAAAGAAGCTCCATTTAGGAAGGGCCAGCATCTCCTCCTGAGCACCGAAGACCAAGACTCCAACGGTCAAGAACATCAGCCTTGCCCAGATGACCAGCGCCACCTCGGCGGAAGACGACCGGAGGGACGGCCGCATCGACGAGTTGACCATGAACGTCCAGGAAATATTGAATCTGCTAAGCCAAGCGACAGGATCAGGAAGCAGAAGTTTTTGCCGCAGAACCCAGCACAATTGACGACCGTCTAACGAGACTCGAGGGTCATGTCAAGACCATTTTCCTCCATATCCACGAACTAGTATAAAAACAAACAAGCGAAAGAACCCGCAAAAAACCCCATGGGGCCCAAATCAAATCAAACCCACAAAAAAACCATCAGAGCTCTTAGGGCTGAATGGAGGAAGCAATACATGCCATTCAATGAACACAACTTGTTCAACAATAGTTATACCTTTCCCGAACACCTGAAAATCACGTTCGACCCCAACGAGACCGGATATTTGTCCACACACTCTGCGAAAAGAGCTGGGCTCTTTCACAGGTCGCGCAGTCCTGAGCGTCGCCACCAGCGATTACGAATGCTTTGGCGTCAGAGTAGACATGAAACTTCTAAGTGACACGATTCTCTCCAAAAACAGACTCTGTGGAAAGCCATGCAAAATAGACACACTCGACTTTCACTAAAAGTTCAGGTGTGATCTATCAATCCAATACCAGATAGATCACGGGGTCGGGCGACGACAGTAGTGCAAACGAAAGTAGTGCAAACAAAGTAGCACTTTCAACTAATCAATTTTTAATGATGAAGTCACTCGCCGAATAACTAGTAGGAAAACCGAAAGAAATACAACGACAGGGAATGAAATATCTGGCCAATGTCACATAACGTGATCAAAGTAACGCTATACAAAAGGTTACTCGCATGAACAAGCTCAAAGTTATAGTTGAAATACATCCGCCCTTCAACGATACCAAACGAATTATATACACCTCCCGTTACAAGCCTACAACAGAACTCAGTGCTTTCGGTGAAGACTACGGAGTTACCGAAGTCTGTCAAGCATCATGGATAAAATCACGTAACGCAAGTTCTACTGTATACCAAATTACCTTCCCGGGACACGACGCACCGGAATTCATAGTAATCCCGGGTGAACAAGGAAGAACAAGACCCCAACACTCCTACCTGGCTGCAGTGCTTCCTCACTTGGCCCAGCGGCCGGCCCCGCACCTGAGCCGCACAGTTCTAGAAATGATTAATGCAAAGACCATGAGAACGACGAGATGGATGCATCCCCCGCAGTCGACCACACAGCAAGGCTCACTTCTATAAAAACGAAAAGGAAATAAAAGAGGAAACCTCCGATATCCAGGCTCCATTAAGCTAAAAGATCAGCAACAACACTCAAATAACGACCCGCCAGGACCAAAACCCAGAACTACTTCCACCTGTCTCATATGCGGCTCCATTCGTGGAAAACCACTGCGAGGGACAAGATCCCCGTTAACAAACCCGATTTACTTACACACCATCAACGAGAACGATCACAGCTCTTATCTCGCAGAGTTCATGCGCTAGACCTCTGCACAACCAGTTATATTACCTGGCACTCCACACAACCACCTACACATAAAAAAAGGCTACCACAGAAGAAGAGCGCACTCGCTCACAAAGAGCACACACATGCTCGTCTTCCCACATGAGCACTCGCAGCCGCGACCGCAGCAACCACAGCAGACCACCTTCCACCGAAGGCAGACACTCCCGCGAATACTTCCAACTTGGAACCACTGGGCAAACTCAAAAACGCGAGCACCACAAAAGCTCCAGCAAATCACGCGACCTCTCTAAATCATCAAGGTCAGAGTGCGAACAGCCTTTAAATAAACACCAAACTACTCCAGTGGAACTGCCAGGGACTCGGAAACAAGACAGACTAATTAATCTCCTTAATCGCCACCCGTAAACCTTTGGTGATAGGCCTCCCAGAGATCAAACTCCGAGAGACCGCCACCCTCAGAATTTCCCAATATATCATATCCACCTCCACCTCACTACGCACAAAAACATCTACTCATTTTACGAAGATACGCATTAACTCTATACTCTCTCGTACGCGCTAATACGCGAATATGCCACAATTAAAATATGTACTGACTTCATCTTGACAAAGCTAATATTTTCACGCACGAGGTTGTGTGGACTTACCTAAACCAACGACGGTCGCGCCCTACGGGGAAGCCTATTATGACTCGCGTTGAGGCTCTGGTGGAAATGAGGCCCAAATCAATCAATCAATATATCATACACCGCCGCGATGGCCACACCAACGTGACTGCTCACTGCGGAGTGGCAGTTATGATCCACCAAAGTGTACCTCACCTCTGCCTTCCGTGAGGACATAACTCCAAGCTATCGTCGTAAAGACATGCGTCTCAAGGTCAATAACAGTGGGATCCATCTACTCATCAAGAAGCCATGACCTCTCAGAAGCACTATTGACCGAATTGCTAAACCAACTGCCCTCACCAGTGCTCCTCCTTGGAGACTTCAACAGCTACCATGTAACATGGGGATGCCTGAGAACAGACCCCAGTGGAGTGACAATGGCTAACACCATAAACACTCACTACCTGGTCTTTCTCAACGACGGACAACCCACTCTAATCACCCACGAAAGCGAAACTGCCATCGATTTTTCCATATGCTCCCCCACTCTGGCACCCCAACTCGTTCGAGGAGTTTTGCCTTCAACACACGACAGCGACCATAACTCAGTCATCATATCGCTTCGTACAAACCAACAATGAGGACCAAATCAAATTCTTACCAACCAACCATGAAACCCTGCTCCACAAGACCTTCGATTCAACTACCGGAAAGCCAGCTGGGACGAATACTCGGCACACATCGCGTGGAGTGATATGGACAACTTCCCCGAAAACATGTCGGAACCCGAAACCGTCGCTCAACTATACGTAAAGTTCCAAGCTACAGCCGAGGCAAGCATTCCCCAATATGCCCTTGAACCTTCTTTCCAAAACCATGGTGGTGCCGAGAGGTGCAAGAAGCAAGAGATAAGCGTGAATAGCTATACCATACCTACCGACGCTCACGGTCTCCCAGGAACCGAGTAGCGTGGAAGGAATTTTCACTGGTCCCTTTACCACGTTTTACTGATCTTTTCAGAGAACCCCGCTATAGCACAGATTGGTCCCTAGTTTGTGCTGGGACCTTAAACCGCACGTTTGCTTTGACTAAACATTCGAGGTCGTGTAACGTTAAAAGTCAAATCGCTATAGCCAGCTAATAGGTCAGCAAGAGTGAGCCCCCTAGGCCCCTGGCGCAAACCAGGGGGCCGATGGGGAGTCGGAAGAAACTCCATTTGGGAGGGACCAGCATCCCCTCC
>SDVV010004246.1:0-20402 GCA_016164225.1 Gammarus roeselii
CATTAAAATAACCTATTTCAATGTTATGTATACATTAGGATGACTTACGCCCACGACAGGGCTTGGCATTAAAGACTTGCACTATAAACGATAGGGGAATTTCATCTTACAAAAAAGCGCGTACTGGAAACCCTTCAGGCAGTTGGGGAAAAGGAGGGGAAGGGGGGGGAAAGAGAGCGGTAGACACCGCACACTTCCTTCCCAGTCCAAAACCAAGAACACGGGCACCCACGCTGAAATCAAGATGGTTCACAAAATATATACATACATAAGCATACATATACACATATAAATATATATACATACATAAGTACATACATACATACATATGCATACATACACTAACTTCTTCTCCGTGCCGGGCATGTGGGATACATTCTCCACATGTGCATCTCATAAATAAACTGAAGTTGTCAATGACTGCATTTAAATGGACAAAAAGTACGTAATGCATTTGTATTTCATTACGAAGTGTCACTAATTGTAAGCGTAAGCCAAATCTCCAAACCCATTTCCTCATTACGTGTTGTGTGATAATCTTGGATCGCTGTCCTGCCCGTCAAGTGATCCATGAACAAATTCAATTACTGAGCCCACAATTTTGATCACGATCCCGTCAAATTACTCTATATTAACTCATCATGTCCTTTTCTCAAAGTTGCATACGTGCGTCCGTCCCGCGCATCCTCCGATCCGTGTGTGTATTCATTACCCTTATGTCTCCGACCCTTGCACATGTCATGTACCGAGTATATGCCTCAGACCCGAATATAAATATCTTATAGGCCGTACAGTTGTTAGAGAAGCCGCGCATGTGACTGAAAACGCAAGAACATGTTTATGACAAATTAAGGTGTCTCCGATCCGTGTAGATTTATTTCTTACGGTATCCTGCATATTTTAAAAAGCTATAACATAGTTTACTGCATATTCAACTCATTGTTTCCCAAACTCATTTCCTAACTTCTGATCCTCCTGCTGCATTAGGTCCATGTTAAATATATGAGATCATTCAGGGCTCATTTTTCTTTTACTGACTCTTTTTTCAAAAAATAAATCGACCTCGACAAGACTAAGAGCTAAACTACGAGCTCAAGTTATTTTATTTATTGTGGTTTTGAGGACCACGCTGCTTACATTCAGTGAACTAAATTAATTCAGAATTCAGAAAGAAACAATTGATACCAAAAAATGGCCAATCATGACATAAAAAGAAGCCCTTGTTTCCGCAATACTACTAAGTTCAACGACAGAAGTAGGTTTGTAGGCATTGCATCATATTAACATTCAATGAGTGCCATCCAGATGGACTATAGTTTCAGAGAGTGCTAACTACTATGCCTTTGCCCCCTCCCCCCGGACGGCCTGTGCATGATCTGGTAGACGTTATTATTTGTTATATCACGACATCGGATATATCTTACACCTCCATAAGCAGCTGGTGCAGGCTTGGTGCCGTCATTATTACTGTAAGTATAGCCAAATCGTTCTGAAACGTGTGCAAAAACTCCACCACAAAATTCATTCATATTTCCTCGTAGTGACCTGAAACCCGGGTACTCAGAAATCATCTTATCCATCGTAGGCTATAGTACCTGTATGATCCTTCAGGATAAGTTCGTTTGAGATTCACTATCTTTTCTTACGGCGAGGGCGGCTGCTCCATACTCTGTCCTATGTGCACTATCCACGATTATGAACCGATTCGTTTTCTCCCAGTTAGCAGCTGGTTTTGGCTGTGCCATATCTTGTCGAACGCATCTAGAGATATGTTCGGGGTACTCGATTTATTCAGATAGTGAAAGCTTCTATACCTACACAGACAGCTGGTGCACACCCCGCTACATGACAAATTTAGCTGTCTAACGACAATCGAAGTAATACAATGATCGTATAGGTGCTATAACTCGGAACTCTTCAGATAATGGTTTATTCCTGTAGCACCCTCCGGTTGCGGTAAAGGATTATTTCCCTGGAATTTGTCAAATATGTGAAAGAACATTTACTATACTTTTCTGGTGATCGAACCTTCAAAATAAGATGTACAAATGATCACAGAGAAAAGCTATTAACTTAATTTATAATTTTCCCTGAAACAAAATCTCTACAATGTACTTTATCAGTATTTCTTCGAACGTAGATCAACATAATATGTCATTCTAACTTGTCTAAATAAGTATTCGTATTTTCATAAAAGTCAAAACCTGTAAAATTTAGTCTCTGCGTTTTTCTGTGGATGTCTACTCCAATTGTTTCTTGATTATCTTGCCGATTCCCTATTACATTGTCTCTCCAAATGTCTTTCACCGGACACCCTAACATTGCGAGTGAGTACATGAAAATTGAGTATTGCTATATTAAGTCACCACATATGTGTATATGGAGCAACAAATTAAGTCTCAGCAAATGTCGCATTGCTGCGCCACTTGCCGAGTATCTTCCAGCACTTGCCGTACACGCTTCATGATACCAGGCACCAAGTACAGCAGCTCTGGGATGAAATGCTGACAGAATAGCCGAAATGTATCATTTATGTTCGTATATTATAGAAAACATATAGCAGAAATCCGACATGTAGAATACTCACTGGTTTATTTCAATAGTGACAGTTTTGAGGTCACAGTCATTGAGTCCTGGGCAGGCGGCAGTCGCCTCGGTATGAACATCGACCTATGATTCCAGTTGGATTTTTCATCAAATGATAATCAATATCTACTTTCAAATTCTATGAATTATTTTGTTAATCAATTTTTGTGTGGGTAACGAGCTGAGCTACGTAATGTACCATGCATGTGCAATCTTGATCAGTGTCTGATCTTGATAGTTTCCCATGCAAACTTCGTTTTCTACAAGAACTGATTTCATAGAAAATGTCAAATCTCGGGATACGTCATCAATGATGGGTAAACTGTTGTGTTGTTTTTGTTTATCCTTCGCTTAGCAATTAGATATATGTATCCTACTATCATGAAGTTATTATTTCTCTGGATTACAACGAATATGTGACAGTTAACAAATCTGAGCAGAATATTCGAGTTTCAAATGAACTAAATGTAAATTTAGGTTTCAAGAAATGTCATGTTTGTTTCAGGGTGAACATCAATTTCGTTAGTTCTTGAAGACTGTTGTCCATTTGGCCCGTGTGAACCAACCCATCTAATTTGCCATCGTAATCTCACAAATTTGCTGTGCCTCACATACAAGCTGTTTCACACATGACCCTGCAACACAATACACATGTTATATGCATAAATTATTCAAATTAACATGACAACATTGCTCTAGCTTTCATTAGGTTTCTTTAGCACTTTATTCTTGATCGGTTGTAATACCCAGCACCACAGAGACGAGTGGTAAGGTGTAAATAGTTAAATTCATAAAATGCAAGTCAACCATATTGCTTGAACACGATCCCTTTTCCTTACGAGGCGCTGTCATGACAAAATAGAAAATTGAGTAGTAGTGATTGTCTAGTAGATGAAAACCGGTTTAATAACTGATATTCGTCATCTTTGAATCTATATATGGCTTAGATATGCTATTATCGATTTTGGTTCTACATTCAGTAATAACAAAGCAGTAGTTCTGATTTGTTTAATCCTATCTATTACTGTTCAAATCATTTCGGCGTAGTTGTTTCATTCACTATCCTCTTATTTCACAACTCAAAGGAAGCGAGAACGACATCGTCGTGTAAAGACTGGAAAGCGCCTCTCACATCGTGACGTCAAAGATGGAGAATGTATTCCTCACGAAAAGCAATCGTTAAATGTGCCCTGATCATGGCGACTCACATTTACATGACCCTGACTCGCATCCAAACGTTAAATATGCCCTGATCATGGCGTGCCTGGCATGACCCTTACTCGCATCTAATCGTTAAACATGCCCTGATCATGGCGTGCCTGGCATGACCCTTACTCGCATCCAAACGTTAAATATGCCCTGATCATAGCGTGCCTGGCATGACCCTGACTCGCATCCATACGTTAAATGTGCCCTGAAAATGGCGTGCCTGGCATGACCCTCACTCACATCCAAACGTTAAATGTGCCCTGATCATGGCGTGCCTGGCATGACCCTGACTCGCATAGACCCGCTCATACACAACATCCTTTGCTACCCATCGTATTAGGCTGTTTGTTGGAATAAATTGTTTTCCCTTGCTATATAAAATTACATATTGTTAGAACACATATTCAATGTGTACTATAAACCTACTTCGATAGCTCTTAGGCTGTGACATGTTACGTAAAGAGGCGCGTACTTATGCTCTGCTAAGAAAGTAAGATGCACTACAGACACCAGAAATATGGTCTTTTTGTGTTTGTTTTTTGGTATTCCTAAATAACGATTGTATGTTTTTATGTATTAATCTGTTTTTTCTAAGCCTAGAGGAAACATCCATAAGTATATGCGTTGGTACCGTAGCGAGCAAAAATTTGTTTATGGTTAGTCTGTAACCGGAAAAACAAATTCGACTTTCCCCACGGGGAATTTAACTTTATATAGAAATGTATTGCGGTAATATGTGAGGACAAAGCCTCTTAATGGGTAATATTAATCAAATTTCCGATGAGTTAAATATAGAGCGGAAAACGGACATTGAAGATTTTACTTCGTTTTGAATCATAAACGAATTTTCGCTCGCTACTGTACATATAAACATTCAAGCTCCATGCCATGTTTTCGTACCAAAGCGCAAAAAGACCGTATTTCAGGCGTTTATAGTACCTACCGTTGATACACTGCTGTAACAACTACTCATGGTCTCAACTTATCATAATACGTATTTTGGAACGGTCCCTAGCCAGGAATCGAACCCTTGGTCGCTGGCATGCAAGAGGAGTACGAAGTGCACCAGGTCATCTAACAAACAAAAGTTGTCGTTCAAGATTTCGCACACATTATACTGTTTATACTGGACTAACCCGCCTTTATGCAGAATTCTATATTCATAGGTGTTGACTTCAAACTCTGGTTCATTGCTAAGGCAAGGAAGGTGTATTCTTTGTTCTTCATAACTGTAGTTTTCATTTGTAACTTTGGAATCCTTTTTTTTTTTTTTATTATTATTTCATAACGTTTTCTACTGTTCCAAGTTTATATTTCACTGAATGGTATTGACTTGTAAATGTGAGTCGCTAACTTCAGGAGTTTCCAAGTTCGTGCGTTGCCAACGCTCGACTATAGTCGTATAGGCTGAAGAGCATGAGGGCGCAGGCCGCAACGCTCGACTACAGTCGTACAGGCTGAAGAGCATGAGGGCGCAGGCCGAAAACCTGTCTGGAGGGGCATTCAAATCTTGAACATCTTATACCAACATTGGACGTGAGGCTACTGTCGATGTTAGGTGCCTGGCTAGTGAGCTGGATTGATATTAAATGAATCAACTTGGCGTCGACACGTTCCGTACAGGTTTGAACCAAAGACTCATAATTGTGCGCAGTCACCTTTACCTTTATTCACAGAGGCGCTCTGCCGCCCATGATCCGGCGACTAGTCATGGGGATTACATGAGAGGGGGGGGGGGCGGAACTGCCACTTGGTAAAAATGTTCCCCACTGCGAAGGCAAAAAAGCCTTGTCCAAGCTATAATAGAACCGGTAAATTCGTAATTTCTACTTCTATTGTTTTCTTTTCTTTCACTTGTTATCGTAAATTAACGCTACTGTTTAACAAGTTTGCCCAATGCACTCAGGAGCGAATGGGGGCGAGTGCGCTGCCTCCTCTTCGGAGGCTGAAGACGATGCAATATGGGCACGAGGTGAGCCAACTTTGAAGTGTGCATGTTAAGGATGCTGCAATTACAGCCGACAATTTCTATAACTGCTGTTTTTCTTCAATGTATACCTGTTGCCTGAGATATAAAACAAAACTCTTCCATCTGAGGCCGATTACCATCGTACACTTGTCGTAACAGCGCCTGCAAATCCTTTCTTTCCAGGCGCCGCCCACTCCGTGTATCCGAGGTACCGTCTTCAGCAGCCGGCAGCTAACATCACAGACAGGTGAGCGAGGGCACACCTTTACTCTAAGGAAGGGAGGGGGAGAAGATAGTCGTATTTTGTAATGTGTAACATTGGATAGTAGACTCGACACCCCGTTTTAGAGAGCACGCTTCCTTTTTGACACCGCGTGATGCAACAGGCTGGTCACGTAGTGATAACAGCAGTGGTCACGTTGGTGCTGTAAATTGAGCATTAGTATCTCCTCCACCTCTGCAAACTCTCATCAACAATGAACAATAACCGGGTCCAATCTCCGGTCTTATATCCCTTATCATTGAACTATGATGAGTTTCTGAATGTTTATTGGCCTCCTTGCGAACTATACTTATTCAAGCGCTACAGGCACTTGCCTCCAGAAGTAGAGCTGCAAGATAATTACATTGCCACTAAGTGTAATAGCAAGAAGAGTTATTAGCAGCTTGTGAACAGTTGGACAAAACAATATTCTGTCATATGTGCTGTACTAACAACGTGATAAACCTGTCACGTAAACGAGGAATGAGCACCTTGCATTCCAGCAACAGATCGTTATAGGTTCACTTGTGGCACGCCAACTGACACAGTGCGGTCGTTGCGGTCTGGAGCAAGAAGGAGGAGGACAACCAACCTATTTAATGAAGAACTCACGCGGTCATAATGATACACAACCGAACAGTCGATTGTTGCGTGTCCGACAAAACGCAAGATGGACCATTGACATGGAAGAGGATTAATAACCTCTCAACAACACCTCTCTCAACCGGAAGAGGATTGACACGGAAGAGGATTAATAACCTCTCAACTACGCCTCTCTCACCCGGAAGAGGATTGACCCGGAAGAGGATTAATAACCTCTCTCACCCGGAAGAGGATTGACATGGAAGAGGATTATTAACCTCTCAACAACACTTCTCTCACCCGGGAGTATACACAATGGCTCTTGTACACTACCTTATATTGACATGTCTTTTCAGCTCGCTGTGTGTTCCTGTCCTGAAGGGGGCCGGTCCTCGTCACTCAACCCCCATGGGCGCCCTCGGGGTGTTTGGTGTCACGGCAGCAGAGGCAGGACAGCGTAAGTGGCTTCTAATTAGTGCCGCTTTTAATCAGTATCTTCCGATCATCAGTATCATTACAGATGCATTTAGCTATTTTCGAATACTCTTATTTGGAGTTTCTTTCTGTAGAGCGGGTCACAGCGTCGCTGCCACCTGTTTAATCTTTACCCAATTGCTAATGATGGAAGTATAATATCAATGCAGCTACATCGTGTACCTTCTGTTGTATTTGAACAAATAAATGCCATCATATAATTGTAGGTCCCTTTCAGTCCCTCTATTCCTACTGTCCACACAACATGTAGACTGTGTGCTTGTATATTTTTAATTGAACGTGAAAAACGGTGCATGACCAGTTTCACACGTTTATTTCGCCGCGGCGTATTTTGTATTCAGTTTCCTTAGACTCCTTGTGTTTCAGAGCTTTGACACGTCGAGCGTTCTGTCAATCAGTGTCGCTGTTGGCCTGGTAAGTAATGGTCAATTCAACGAACCAGTATTGAAGGTTGCTATGCACTACAGAGCTGCAGCACCGCTGTTGATAAGCTTTGCTCGTTTTTGGGCATCAATAAATCCCAATCGTTAAAAGCGCAATCTCGACCTACAATGATGCCATCTTGCGGTCAACAATTAACAAGCTCTATGCTTGATGATTACGCGCTCCAGGTTGAATATGCACAATCACATACAATACTCCTGCACATGTATCGATTTTTTTCAATAGGCCTATCTTTGTGATGGCCATTGTCAGCAGGCCTATCCTGGTGATGTCCATTGTCAGCAGGCCTTTCCTAGTGATGGCCATTGTCAGCATGCCTATCCTGGTGATGTTCATTGTCAGCAGGCCTATCCTGGTGATGTCCATTGTCAGCAGGCCTATCCTGGTGATGGTCATTGCCAGCAGGCGTATTCTGGTGATGACCATTGTCAGCCGGCCTATCCTGGTGATAACCGATGTCAACAGACCTATCCTGGTGATGTCCATTGTCAGCAGGCCTATCCTGGTGATGTCCATTGTCAGCAGGCCTATCCTGGTGATGTTCATTGTCAGCAGGCCTATTTTGGTGATGTTCATTGTCAGCAGGCCTATCCCGGTGATGTTCATTGTCAGCAGGCCTATCCTGGTGATGTCCATTGTCAGCAGGCCTATCCCGGTGATGTTCATTGTCAGCAGGCCCTTCCACGTGATGACCACTCAGGGTTTAAGTTGTTCCACCGACTAATGGAAAAAATTGACAGGAATGGTTGTAAAGAGACCGTCATGCGGGAAAAATACACAAGTGATACCCCTCACGTGCCCAGCACCGTGAAGTCGCTCAAGTGACCAAATGGAACTGGTTCTTTTTGTTCCTTTCAGTGGGATTCTTGATCTGAGCAACGGACGGTAAAGAACAATGATATTGGCAAACGAAACCTCAAAATGAGTTGTATTGATTATTTCTCCGTCAATATGCTACAGATGCATCGATAAGGTGATGCATAGATTCTCAAGGCGTTTGTTTGTAAATAATCATAATCCTATCCGATACATTTGCACAGTTTACGGTATTTATGTTCGTCTCTGTTACGTAAATCTGATCATCATTACGAAAGTGTACATTGAAACCTGTACGTGTAAACATCTTAGGCGAACGTTTTCACGTAGCGAAGTGACGGACACGTTGCTATTTGAAGAAAAAACTCGTATAAAACAACAAGGACTACATGAAAGCTCTGCCTAGGAGACTCAAAGCCACAGCATGTCTAGGAAGTTGTCATGTCCCCATACTTGGGCAGTGTCAATGCGTAAAGAAAAAGATTTCTGGCACGAAGACGGTCGATAACAACATCCCTATTACATTAGACATGCGCTGACCGGAAGGTCGAGTAGTTTAGTCCGACAATGTAATTTATAATAAGAGAACTTATGAGCAGCAAACAAGCTGATCTGAAGCGAACGGAAATCATCTGGGCTCATACAGCAATTAAGATGACGCCCGGTACAGGGACAACAACATCATAGGCCCGCGTGTGACGGCAGTGAAATGTATGAAGCAGCAAGGGATAGTCTAAGAGAGTCAGTGTTGACTCGACCCGATACCAACTGGTTACTTGACTGTGCTCGCTCCTCTTACACCTAACTCAAACTTCCATTTTTTAGACTTTTGTAAATTAAATAGTTGCAAATCAATCATATATATAATCCCACCCTTGTTTGTCTAGAAGTGCTCAGCCTTCAATATCTTAAGATATAACAAAAGTATATAAATTGTTTCTAAAAAGTCCACGTATATTCTCTCCTTTTACATGTGAAGGTACATTTATACGGTGTCGAAATATTTACTCCGCATACCTAGGCATTTATTGGTCCTCGTCCTTCTCGATTATCAGATGATACCTGCACCGAGCTGCCTCCTTGCCCTCCCAGCGCCATCTGCCCCGGGGACACCAGTGGCATCTCAGCTCCCATCTTGACAGCTGAGTACGTGTGTAGTGGCGAAACTGGAACTGAGTTCTTCGGTCTCAATAAAGCTGCACTAGATTTCGCGCCATCAAAATTTATGTCTACTATTTATATCGGTGGAATAGGGTTCATTTAATAATATGGCAGTCATTTAAAGCGTCAAAATATTCTACTATAATTTCTGGAGCGTTTTAACAATCACCTTCTGAAGAAATGCGCACGAATTTCTTCAGAATGACCAGAAGAAGAACATTTTGCCATTCTGTTCGCGTGAACACGTCTTAGTACTATTACTACTCAGCGCCACCTCTCCGAGCTGGTCAACTTTCATAGAACATGCGATTGTTGGTATACAATGATTTGGTCTCCTAACAATACATAATTTTTCTCATTCACGTGATCGTTTAATAACTTGGATCAGCGGTCGCATTCAGCTGTTGAACTTCAACGCGTCTACGTGGCAAATTAACTGAATTCTTCTTGGTCGAGAAAATGAGGTTTCTTTTTTTCGACAGAGCGCTTTCTGAAGCAGTATTAACAGAATGTTTAACACTAACACCAACATAGCAAAACGAAGTAGTGAAAGTTTCAAAGTCTAGTGCACCTTCAAACCACACGTCTCGTCAGTGTCCTGCACAGCGCTGTGTGGAGAGCCGCTTTCCAGTTCTTTACAAATGTTTACAAGTGTAGGAAGACAACAACAGAACTTTTGGCCTAAACTGGGTTGCCGTTTGATAGTGAAAAGATGAGTTCTGAAGTAGAACATCTAAGATAGCATCTTGTGTCTGTGTATTTTATGTTTTAGTAGATAAGACAAGAAAGGGAAATTTGAAGAAGGAAATAGCATTCAATGATTATACTCGAAACAACACAAATTAGCACCTGAAGAGAAAGCCACCGACCCTCGGTGTTGATTTGAGATTGTCACAGTTTCTTTCCTCGTTAAACCAATGCTGACCGGTGTCATTGCTGAACACCGTTTTGCAACGAGCAGGTACCAATGCCGGCACCTTTTTTACCAATACCAATGCCGGGCACTAATTCAACCGAACGGGTATCAATGCCGGACACCATTTTTCACGAATATACTGGTGAAAGTGCTAGAGATGCTATAGCGGCAATTTTATTGCCTTTTTTGGCTAACGATGACACCTAGATCTCTCTCTTCGGTGACTGGTATCAGTTTCTTTCCGGACATCGAATATTCGTGTTTAGGGTTATGGCGTCCAATGTGCATAACATTACACTTGTCGACATTGAATTTCATTTGCCACTTTTCTGACCATTCAACAATTTTGTTCAAGCCTAATTGGATCTGCTCACACTCGAGTTTGGTTTGCACTTTTCCTCCTAGCTTGGTATCGTCTGCAAACTTACTAATGTTCGAGAGTACGTTGCTGTCGAGAACGTTTATGAATATTATGAAGAGAACTGGACCTAACACAGATCCTTGGGGCACGCCGCTTGTAACTTTACCCCAATAGGAGAAAGCTCTATTAAGTACGACTCGCTGCTGTCTGTCCGTGAGCCAGCACTTTATCCAGTTATTGAGTTCACCTCGAATACCGATGCTGTGCAATTTACTAACCATGCGCTTGTGAGGAACATTGTCGAAGGCCTTTTGAAAGTCAATGTAAATGATGTCAATCGGAGATCTCGCGTCGTGAAATTCAAATATATTCTTGAAAAAGAAGGAGCAGGCTAGAAAGACATGAACGATTTCACCTGAAGGCATGCTGAGAGTGACCAATTAACTAATTTAATTCTAGGAATTCCGTAATTTTATCCGTGATCAAACTTTCCATCCATTTGCATATGACTGAGGTGAGACTAATTGGACGGTAATTTTCGGAACACTTTTTGTCTCCTTTTTTAAAAATGTGGGAGACGTTAGCCTCTTTTCATTGAGAGGAGCAGGGGCCATTTGTGGGAGATTGTTTACCAGATGTTCGGCAATTTCGTTCTTAGTCTCTTTCAGTATTCTAGGATGAACTTTGTCTGGACCGGGAAATTTTGTAACTTTGAGCTATAATATCCTCAGGATTAGGAATAGCCGCATTCTCTAACGTAAATACAGAACAGAAAAATGAGTTAAGCAGGACACTTATTTTTAGTGTTGTCGGCTTGTAGCTCACCAATATCATTTTCAAGAGGGCCAATTACAGATCTCGATTTTTTTTTCTCGATATATAACTGAAAAATGGTTTCGGATTAGTTTTGGTGTTGGCCGCAATTTCATTTCTGTAATATTTTTTTCTTTCGTTTCTGGACCGTCTTAAAAATCCGTCTGCTGATTTTGTATTCATTTTTTGCAGCATCGTCGTGTGGGTGCTTCTGCTTATTCGAGTGCTTTGCTTTCTTTTGCGACTGAAGGCGCTGCAATTCTCCTTTCCAGTACGTAGGCTGATTGACTGCTGTTCGCCTGTTTTTGCGAGGGACACGGTCATTTTCAATATTTTGAAGTGCACTCAAAAAATTGTTTAGCGATTGATTGACATCATGTCCGAGGGTTATATTTGCTGACGCCATTGCCTCTCCTAAGCTATCAAGGTTAGCTAATCTAAAGTTATAAACTTTTTTGCAGTTAATTGACGGTTAGAACTTGAGTTCAATCATAAAATGGCTACAGTTGTGGTCGCTATTTCCGGGGTGTTCGCCCATTTCGACGTTCGTGACATGAGAGTCGCTTGCACTAAATATAAGATCAAGAATATTGCTACCTCATGCAGGGGTCTTTACCATTTCGGTCACAAACTTATCGTCAGCAAAATCCATCAGGCGTTGGCCAGTGGCCGTACATTCTTCTGTTTCACAATCAATGTCGGGAATATTGAAATCCCCAAGCACTATACTGTTTTGTGATCTGACGACATCGATGAGGGTGTTGTAAAGGTCGATATCATCTGCGACAATGCTCTTGGGAGGATGATAAACTAGTGTGATTTGACACTTTTTATGTTTACCGTCTTCTTGAATTGATACTATGTCGTGTCTGCTACTTGGAATAAAGACTTCTATTACTTGTGGAGTATTTTTACGAGAAACAATACTCCTCCACCCTCACGGTCTAGTCTATCTTTGTGAAATTGTGAAAAACCCGGGAGAGTGTATTTGCCCGGGTACGTTCATCATGCAGTATCCGCCTTAAAAGCTATCTGGACGAAACTGGTTACGTTCATCATGCAGTATCCGCCTTAAAAGCTATTTGGACGAAACTGGTTACGTTCATCATGCAGTATCCGCCTTAAAAGCTATCTGGACGAAACTGGTTACGTTCATCATGCAGTATCCGCCTTAAAAGCTATTTGGACGAAACTGGTTACGTTCATCATGCAGTATCCGCCTTAAAATCTATCTGGACGAAACTGGTTACGTTCATCATGCAGTATCCGCCTTAAAAGCTATTTGGACGAAACTGGTTACGTTCATCATGCAGTATCCGCCTTGAAAGCAATTTGGACGAAACTGGTCACGTTCATCGTGCAGCATCCGCCTTGAAAGCAATTTGACACTTCTTCCGTTACTAGAGACCATGCTCTAAAGCCGCAATATTCTGCTAGTATGTTATACTCCATCGCGGCTAACAAGAGCCTCACCCCCAGCAGATGTTCCTTCAGCACTGGTGGCATTGGCAGCCTGTCCTTCGTCAGGCCCTTGCCACCTCCACCACAGGAGTCCTGCTTCAGGACACCCGCCGATGCTTGGGCGGCTGCGGTGACTGGTGAGTGCAGGTGTGCTGTATTCAAGAACACAGCGTGGATTGGACTCATGGGGACCGTGTATTTTCTTGAAGATGGCCATCTGTTTTGTGTGTAAATGAAAATGGTTGGGGATTAATAGTCGTACGTGTAGATACCTGGCTGCATCCCTCTAGAACGGCAAGATGTCTCTCACACTGTTCTCCAGCACTCAAACACATTACCAAACGTTAACTCTTCAACGCTAAAAGGTCAGAACAGCATTTGGCAAGCAGTACCCGAGCAATATCTCTTTCCTGTGCACGGCATCAAACATCAAGCTTTCGTCAGCAAACTTCAAATATTTAATTGATTTATCCCACTCAGCAGGAGTGACAAATAAGACTTGAGTAACTCACTTGCTATGACATTCGTCCAGGGGAACCAACTGTCTTGGGGGTCGTTGAGTACATTTTTTTTTTCACAGACGACATAAATATCATGAGAACTGCTGTACCTCGCGTCACGCGTCACGATATGATTGTAACTCGTCAAGGCAAATCATGTATTTAAATCACATATTGTTGGCGTTTACAGGCCAGCTGATGCTACAGGCCACGATATGATTGTAACTCGGAAAGGCAAATCATGTGTTTAAATCACCTCTTGTTGGCGTTTACAGGCCAGCTAATGCTACAGGCCACGATATGATTGTAACTCGTAAAGGCAAATCATGTGTTTAAATCACCTCTTGTTGGCGTTTACAGGTCAGCTGATGCACCATTATGATTGAGGGACATCAGGGCTGCAACACCCAACACTGAGCACCATTATGATTGAGGGACATCAGGGCTGCAACACCCAACACTGAGCACCATTATGATTGAGGGACATCAGGGCTTCAACAGCCAACACTGAGCACCATTATGATTGAGGGACATCAGGGCTGCAACACCCAACATTGAGCACCATTATGATTGAGGGACATCAGGGCTGCAACACCCAACACTGAGCACCATTATGATTGAGGGACATCAGGGCTGCAACACCCAACACTGAGCACCATTATGATTGAGGGACATCAGGGCTGCAACACCCAACACTGAGCACCATTATGATTGCATAAATAGAAGCGCTTACATGAAGATAGAAGCCCAACCATTCGCCTTTTATTATGAAATTATTTTTGTTATCAATATCAAACTTTTGGTTGCATGCGTTATCAATGCAGAGCCCTACGTAATCGCTGTTTTCAAGCTTTAATTCAAACTATCATACCTGAGTACTGTCGACAAGTCGTGTTTTTTGTCTACATGTTACAGACAATAATGAGAGACGTGATCGTTCGGCAGTGGTGGCTATGTCTTTATTTTTGTAATAGGTACTCCTACAGTTTTGAACTTATCATTTCATTCAACACATATTTTGAAAGGTCTAGCGGACGATTACAATCGTTTGAAAAGTTTTTTTCGAAATTAAAATATAGCAATTTGTAGGCTTTCTTTTTTTCTCAGCCTCCTACAGTTTAAAGTTATCGCGACATGCAAACACATCCTTCGTAAGCTTCGTAACCTACTGTACGACCTAGGGACGTTGTTTTTGATGACTGATTTCATGCGTTTTTCACATTTTTTTAGGTTTCATGTTTGTCGTTTCTCCTCCTACTGATCTGAATGTATCAGGGCAAACCAGACATCATTTGAAATACTGCTATCAAGTTAAATGTTTCATTGAAATAATCATATTAACAGTAGTAGAAGGTGCTTTTTAAAACCGATGGCGGGGAAGGGAGCCTTTCTCAGCCACCATCCAAACTGAGGGGGAAAAGGCTTTATCTCGAAACGCACATTCTCACGTACAAATGGGGTTTCAAGAAGCGAATCTTCAAAAATAGTTGTTCCTGCTCATACAGTGATGAAGTATTTCTGCCATGCTACACATCATTTCCAAGCTTCTGTACACTGCGTCCAAAATATATAATTAGGAAGATTTGTTTGTATTTTTTTTGTAAAGGAAGCAAAAATTTCCTCTCAATTTTTTAAAAGTATAACAATATTATTCCACAGGATATGAATATAATTAACGTGCGTAGAACTTTCATGAAATGACGGTTCTTGTGCAGTATTTCATGAAATGACGGCTCTTGTGCAGCATTTCATGAAATGACGGCCCCTGTGCAGCATATCATGAAATGATGGCCCTTGTGCAGCATTGGTAAAACATCCAACGTCTCAGATTATTAGGCAGGCTAGTCAAGCGGTCAGTCATGCAAGGAGAAGGTAATTGAGTCCATGTTTTTAAATTGTGTTCATATAGTTAGTGCGTTTCTTTAAATTATAGCTAATGGATAATGATTTTTGGTTTATAATTAATTTCCAAGCTACGAAAAACTAAAATTAAGCATCATTTGTAATATCAATATGGAATACAGGATGAAGCCTTTGAAATCACTCCATTCAGTCTCTCATTGCATGGCTGTTGGCTGCCCTGACTAACAATCTGAAGCGATGAATGTATAAAATATATGCAAAAAGTGGTCTGTTTTTATTCCATTGATGGTTGGGCGTGCGTTGCTGATGCTCGCACAGATCAGATGGAATAGTATTACCTGTCCGCTCTACAGCGTGCGTTGCTGATGCTCGCACAGATCAGATGGAATAGTATTTTAACTGTCCGCTCTACAGCGTGCGTTGATGATGCTCGCACAGATCAGATGGAATAGTATTTTAACTGTCCGCTTTACAGCGTGCGTTGATGATGCTCGCACAGATCAGATGGAATAGTATGTTACCTGTCCGCTCTACAGCGTGCGTTGATGATGCTCGCACAGATCAGATGGAATAGTATGTTACCTGTCCGCTCTACAGCGTGCGTTGCTGGTGCTCGCACAGATTAGATGGAATAGTATGTTACCTGTCCGCTCTACAGCGTGTGTTGCTGATGCTCGCATAGATAAGATGGAATAGTATGTTACCTGTTCGCTCTACAGCGTGCGTTGCTGATGCTCGCACAGATCAGGTGGAATAGTATGTTACCTGTCCGCTCTACAGCGTGCGTTGCTGATGCTCGCACAGATCAGATGGAATAGTATGTTACCTGTCCGCTCTACAGCGTGCGCTGCTGATGCTTGCACAGATCAGATGGAATAGTATGTTACCTGTCCGCTCTACAGTTGCATGAAAGCCGGTGCGTAGTTTCTACACATAATACAAGAAGTTGATCTGCCATAATAATTTGAAATGCAGTCGATAGTAGTAACTTAATCGAATGTTTTTCCCCATAATTTGTAACCTTTAATCCTAGGAAAAAAAACGACGCCCTATATGTCTTGCAATATATCAGTGGGCGGATAGGTGAAGTACTGCAATAAGATAAGGTTTATGATTAAAACTTTCAAGTGCGGTGATCTAAACCCAAGCCATGATTCTTGTTATATGTAAATAATCTGACTCCTGACGGATTTTTAAAAATTGTAATGGAAGCCTGTCCATTAAAATCAAGTGCAAATCAAGTTCATTTCTGCGAGTAACAGACGATGCTGGCAGACATGATCCTCCTGCTGTTAAGGACGATGCCTTGGTAGGCCTATAGTATTTATTCGCCGACATCTGTCTCGCAGGGACAAACATCTCCATGACTTCAAGTACTTTCGACCAACTCCCAGGAATCTCCCGACGCCCACCCGTGTCCATTCTTCGCACCCCAAATTCGGCATCAGTCAGAATACACCCAACAGATATGGGCGGCTTCTCGTCGTTGGCGGTACATGCTGCTTCCACTGATATGCGTACTCCAGGCTACGGAATGCGATCCCCTGCATCACGAGTGCTGACATCTGGATCCGGGTTACCAACACCAAAATCCGGCTTACGTACATCAGGATCCGGCTTACGTTCACCAGGGTCTAAATTTCGAACACCAGGATCCGGCTTACGAACATCTGAATTCGACTTACGTATACCAGTATCCGGCTTACGAACATCTGAATCCGACTTACGTACACCAGGATCCGGCTTACGTTCTCCAATATCCAGCTTACGAGGAGACCGTCAGGCTCCAAGAAGTTCAATGCTGCGCACGCCCAATTATTTACTTGACGCCTCTGCATCTGGACGACGTTCCCCTGGTACTGGACGACGTTCCCCTGGTACTGGACGGCGAACTCCCGGATCCGGGTTTCGAACGCCTCTCATGAGTCTCCGTTCTCCCGGATCGGGCTCAAAGATTCCAGGATCAGCTCGGACTCCAGGTGGTTCCATGCGCACCCCAGGGTCTGCAAACAGGCTGGATGACACTCTGACGCCTTCGACCATAGTAGGTGAGTTGCAGGTCTCGAGGCACAACGCTGGGGTCAGTGTTGATGAATTGTGGGTGGAATGTCATTGCCAATTGAAGTGATTTCGTGTATTTGCAAATATTGATTAAAACCGATAAGTTTGGAGGCTGAAATGACGTGACTTTTCTCTAAGGTTGCTTTCTCTAAGGTTGCTTTCTCTAAGGTTGCTTTCTCTAAGGTTGCTTTCTCTAAGGTTGCTTTCTCTAAGGTTGCTGTATGGTGAAAAAAACATTTCCAATGACTGACCCTAGTAAGATCATACCCACTTCAATTTGATGTAATGAGCAAATGTCATTTCATTTTTTGTGTTGTGAATGTATATGTTATTATTGTTAATAATTACATCATTTATTTCCATCGTCTAACAATGGGTTTTCAATTACTTAGGTCTAAAATGTTAAATATAATGTTTAATAGCGCTGTTTGAGTTAGCGAAGCGAGAGATTAAAATGAATTCGTGACAGCTCATTTCCTTTCTGTAGCCGGTTTGTACTTCATGTTGCAAATAATGAGTTCACAACATGTGTTATTCACAATTTTATAAACGAATATTTGTAAGTCGGAAACACATGGGCATGGAATTGATAAATTTCAAATAAGTTCATCTAAGCTGACCAATAGTGAGCGGCCGGTTTGTACTTCATTTCACAATGTATAATAATTTATGTATAAGCATTACGTATGCAAACACATGTACGTAAATATAAAAATACGCATGTAACGTAGTAATACAGTACAAATTGAAGAAGTAATGGACACACGGTTTTTGTTCACCCTATGTCCAGTCGTTCTCAATTTTTTAATGTTGTATCTAAATTTCTAAGTAAAAAATTTGGTATGATACTATCCCTGAACGAGAAAAAAACCCTGCTATTAGATCCATGATGTACATAGGTCATGTAAGTACCTCAGTCTTGTAAGTACCTCAGTCTTGTAAGTACCTCAGTCTTGTAAGTACCTCAGTCTTGTAAGTACCTCAGTCTTGTTTGTGCCTCAGTCTTGTAAGTACCTCAGTCTTGTAAGTACATCAGTCTTGTAAGTACCTCAGTCTTGTAACTACCTCAGTCTTGTAAGTACCTCAGTCTTGTAAGTACCTCAGTCTTGTAAGTACCTCAGTCTTGTAAGTACCTCAGTCTTGTAAGTACCTGTCTTGTAAGTACCTCAGTCTTGTAAGTACCTCAGTCTTGTAAGTACCTCAGTCTTGTAAGTACCTCAGTCTTGTAAGTACCTCAGTCTTGTAAGTACCTCAGTCTTGTAAGTACCTCAGTCTTGTAAATACCTCAGTCTTGTAAGTACCTCAGTCTTGTAAGTACCTATAATCTGCATTTGCTAGACAGGCTTAGGCAGGGTGCAAAGATTGTTTCAACTTTATTACTACACAATGGGAGAGTACAGGCCTTGGTGCAATTTGATTTGTCTTAGCAAGAAACATCTAAACCCAATTCTTATAATGTGCGAAGTTATTTGACCGAGCAATAACACTGGCGCCATCTTTCTGTGTGTTATGATTCGGTCCTATTCAATTTTGGTTATAAATGCCATTTCATTTCATTCCGTGTCTCTTGTGCATTATCCTATTCCTTTTAATCCACTTTCTTCATCCACCTCATATATATTTCTGTTGATTACCTTTTCTTTTCATCCCTCCTTCGTGCAGCCGTAGTGGAGGGCCGCGGACACGCTCGAGGTGAGGTGGGCATGGCGGCATTAGAGCTCCGGCAACCCGTGCTCAGGCTGGCCCAGTTCACCGACACCCACACATACACTCGCTCCCTCACCAAGCTGGCCGTGCTGCACCCTGCCGAGGTGGAGACGTGTCTCATGATTGAAAGGATTGCATCCCAATAACTGCCTTTATTATTATTACATGTCTGCTAGGTGTTGTAGGGACCGAAATTAACAATTTACTAATTTAGCAGGGAAAGAACACGCTGTGGTGATAATAATAGAATGACTGATATGTAGAGTGTGCTAAAAGGATAGCTCACATAAGGGCATTCGTAACCGAGCTTAGTTATGGTTAATTAACTTTGCATTGCAGCCCTTCAATATTCTTTAAGGTTTCATTTAAATTCGAATTCATCGTTATTTACTTATTCGACCACGAACGATTTTTTTAACACTATTAGTCTACCCACTTGTGCTCCCTCTAGACCACCCCTCTTCCGTTAGATCCTGCTCCCGAGCACGGCGACGGAAAGCGGTGTAGGGCGGCTGGTGCAGGAGAGCGTCAGCGACGCGTGCATCAGTGCCGTGCACCGCCGCTACTTCAACGAGGGCCGCGGCCTGGTGCTGGTGCGCCAGCTGGCGGCTGACGCTGACAACACTCTCACCGTGCAGCTCAACTCCAAGTGGGTTCACCCTCAGTTGCTTGACAACACCTTGTGGTTCATCTAGCTTATCAATCTTATCTGAACTCTTGTATCGGTATTATGAGATTAGGATGATGAATGTTTTAGGGTGATGCATATTATTCAAGGGTGATGCATATTATCAGTATAATGCAGATTAGGGTGATAGTTCCATGTGCAAATTATTTAGCTGCACCAACGAACTTCACCACCTCGGTTTCTAGCTTGTTCTGACAGCGGTCATGAATACAATCTGATATTGTTCATGCCTGCTAGAGGTGTTTCTCAATGTTGCCCTCAGATACTACTGCTTAGCCGCGGCCTCTGCTCTCATCCGCTATGTTGAGCACGTGCATAACGTCACCTACGCCCCGGCCAGCCTTATAGTGCACTACACCTCCTCTGAGAACACCCTCATGATCGGTGAGTGCAAGCAAAGCACTGCATGTTGTAAACAATCAATAACGTCACCTACGCCCCGGCCAGCCTTATAGTACACTGCACCTCCTCTGAGAACACCCTCATGATCGGTGAGTGCAAGCAAAGC
>SDVV010004247.1:0-20402 GCA_016164225.1 Gammarus roeselii
TCCAGATGACGCGTAGAGCACGATGCATAGAGCACCAGCGCCTTCAGATGTCTCGTAGAGCATGATGCATAGAGCACCAGCGCCTCCAGATGACGTGTTGGGCATGATGCATAGAGCACCAGCGCCTCCAGATGATGCGTAGAACATGAAGCATAGAGCACCAGCGCCTCCAGATGACGTGTTGGGCATGATGCATAGAGCACCAGCGCCTCCAATGACGCGTAGAACATGATGCATAGAGCATCAGCGCCTCCAGACGACGCGTAGAACATGATGCATAGAGCACCAGCGCCTCCAGATGACGCGTAGAGCATGATGCATAGAGCACCAGCGCCCCCAGATGACGCGTTGGGCATGAAGCATAGAGCACCAGCGCCTCCAGATGACGCGTAGAGCATGATGCATTGAGCACCAGCGCCTCCAGATGTCGCGTGGAGCATGATGCATAGAGCACCAGCGCCTCCAGATGACGCGTTGGGCATGATGCATAGAGCACCAGCTCCTCCAGATGTCGCGTAGAGCACGATGCATAGAGCACCAGCGCCTCCAGATGACGCGTTGGGCATGATGCATAGAGCATCAGCGCCTCCAGATGACGCGTAGAGCACGATGCATAGAGCACCAGCGCCTTCAGATGTCTCGTAGAGCATGATGCATAGAGCACCAGCGCCTCCAGATGATGCGTTGAGCATGATGCATAGAGCACCAGCACCTCCAGATGATGCGTAGAGCATGTTGCATAGAGCCCCGGCGCCTCCATGTGACGCGTTGGTCCTGATGCTGGAAAAGTGAAAATGAGACTACGCGAAGGGCAACTTTACGTGTTGATTCAGGCAAGTCAGCATTCACTGCGGAAACATTCCACAGCGTCACGCATTATTCGTGAAAGTTGTAGCCACAAGGTTCTATGTTTCTATTAATGTATAACTGAGTAGCTCTAACTCCTACGCTTTCCAGTATTTAGCTATAAAGAATCATATGTATGTCATTATGCGTATTATTGCTCGTTGTCTGTATCATATTTACCCTCGTTTCAGCCGTTTTGCCGACGCAAAAGTGTTTAGATTTACATCTGACCTGACCCAAATATGTTTGGCAAATAACATGATTTCAGAAAACTTGTCTACAGGGCATAGATTCAGCGTAAAATTCATCTGGAAAGGATCACATCAGCGACAAATCCTTCATGGACGAACGATCTAATTTAATGAGAAACAAAATATTGTAATTAGTGCTGCAGTTAATCAATAAGACACGTCATGCCCAAACTTACCCTAACATGGTATTGCCCGGACGATACAAACCGTTTCGAATGCTCCGCTGCTTCCGTGTTCGACTGCTGGACTCTGAAGCATACGAGAAGGTATTTGATTTGCATTTATTGGTTCTGCCAAGCTTTTATTTAACTGCAACGTTGTAAGTCCTATGATGTATTATTAGCTTTGCCCAGGCGAGCTGCTGCCTGTCGATCACAGTTTTACGACCATCAAACGATTTAATTTGTGTCTAAAGAGTTTAAGTGATAACATTCAATCGATTTTCATGTTGATTATATTCCTAATGAATTGCGACCCACTTTAATTTATGCTGATAAGTATGATATGCTTGTACTAAGTTAGGACAGAACATCGCTACGAGGAATAGCGCTCCATAATATTAGATCAAGAATTCCTATCCAGATAGCGTCGAAATGAGCGTGGAAACATACAACTTCCTGTCGCGGCTTCTGGCAACATGCTCTTTCTCTTACTACATCACTTGCAATTCCAGAGAGATTATTCGCATTTTAATCATGATTTAATAGCCACACGTTTAGAGTTTTTTTTTCGAAGTTCGTACGGTTTCTAGCACCATGGGGATACAGATGATAAAAAATTGAATCATAAACTGCTTACCAACAAAAGAACCACGGTGTGAATATTTCCATAAAGTACGCGACTTTTGCAGGTTATTGTATATTAAAGCAGGCTGTAATGGTAATGCAGGAGGGAGCTGAACTGCACGGACATCAAAGTTAACTCTATTCATCAAGACACAAATAGAATTAAAACGATATCATTGCAAGTGACTGTTCTATCTGAAGATGGGAAAATATATTCATGTAATGGAAAAAATACCAGCAAATCCATAGTAAAAGTGTTTTAATAAAAAAAATGGCCTTCTCTGCCTCCAATGAACTGTATTTTGGAAGGGAACGAATCGAGAAAGTATTTAATTTCCTGTTCGGTCTACTGCAGCGTCTCTTGACCTCATAATATGACTTCATATACTATATGAGAGGATGTAGGGTGACCACATTTAGGACAAATTATGATAAACTATTTCTTTAGCAAAGAAAAAAGTCTTGCTTGATTATGTAGGGAAGTAAAGCCTATCAAGAAATGTAACCTCCTGTTCTCGAGTTCCTGTTAAGGAAAATGATCATCTGATCAACACGTCTGTCAGGGATTACGATCATCTAGTCAATGCTTCCGGCAAGGATTACGATCATTGGGGCAACGTTTCGTCAGGGATTACGATCATCGGGGCAACGTGTTCGCCAGAGATTACGATCACCTGATCAACACGTCTGTCAGGGATTACGATCATCAAGTCAATGCTTCCGGCAAGGATTACGATCATTGGGGCAACGTTTCGTCAGGGATTACGATCATCGGGGCAACGTGTTCGCCAGGGATTACAATCATCTGATCAACACGTCTGTCAGGGATTACGATCATCTAGTCAATGCTTCTGGCAAGGATTACGATCATTGGGGCAACGTTCCGTCAGTGATTACGATCGTCGGGCATCGTGTTCGTCAGGGATTACGATCATCTGATCAACGCGTCTGTCAGGGATTACGATCATCAAGTCAATGCGTCGGGCAGGTATTACGATCATTGGGGCAACGTGTTCGTCAGGGATTACCACCATCTGGTCAACGCGTCCGGCAAGGATTACGATCATCTGGGCAACGTGTTTTGATTTGATTTGATTTGATTTGAGCCTCATTTCCACCGGAGTCTCAACGTGTTTCATAATAGGCTCCCCCGTAGGGCGCGACCGTCATTGATTTAGGTAAGTTCGCACGGCCTCGCGTACGAAAATATTAGTCTTGTCAAGATGGAACCAAGTACATATTTCAATTGTGGCATATTCGCGTACTAGCGCGTACAAAAGAGTAAAGAGTTAACCCGTATCTTCGTAAATGTATTGTTATCTCTGTGTGAAATAGGGTGGAGAGACCCCTTCACTTGCACAGGTGTTTGAGGTTTAAACAGCTTCGTATATTCGCCGGTGTGTTTTCCGAAAGCGATAATTTTTTTACGGTAGGTTGGGTCAGTGAGTAGGCTTTGTAGGTTGCACGGGGGATTTAAGAACGCTCGTCGGTCTGTTGCGAGTGCGTTGCAATCCATAAGTAAGTGTTTCACGCTGATAGCCACTTGGTGGCAACAGGGACAAGGTGGCGCGTTTGGTCTCATGTCGACATCCATCATGTGGTTGTGAGTTATCCACGTGTGTCCCGTGCACACGCGGTTGATGAACACTTGGTCTTTTCTGTCGGTGTACTTTGTTTCCAATTCCCCGACTGAGGGTTTGACTGAAAACATTTTTTGTCCACTCTGTTGCCACATTCCATCCCATCGGGATGTTATATGGGAGCTGATGATACGGAACCAGTCACGGTAATGTATTGCGAAAGATTGTTCTTGGTGAGTAGATGCCAGTTTAGCAAGCGAGTCCGCAAGTTCGTTTCCTCTTATTCCCGCGTGCCTGGTGATCCAGCAGAATTCAACTGCCTGACCCGTCTCGGTCACCACAAAGAGATCGTGCTGCATTTTACGTAGAGCAGGATGTTCGTAGTGCAGTGTTTTAAGCTGAGTGAGGACACTCAGACTGTCTGAGAATACGACGTATTTGGGGAAGCGACCTGTTTTGGGGCAACGTGTTTGTCAGGAATTACGGTTATTTGGTCATCGTATCCGTTACGGATTACGAGCGTAGCTGTCAAGGAATTAAATCATCTGGTTAACCCGACCATCAGGAATTACTATCTTCAGTTCAACTTGAGTGTCATATATTTAAATCTCCGCTTCATATCGGATCCATCAAATTTTACCTCTAAAATTAAGTTGCTGGTGTGCTTCTCGAGTCGGTGGTACTAAATTTGAACTGTGATCATAATTGTACCACACATCATTCAAATATTCAAGTTGTTCAATATGTCTGAGCACATCGTTAGTCAACTGTCATCAGGAAAGTTGAAATACAACCGCTGATTCTGGGCCTGAAACGATAAGAGATATTTGGTATGAATAATCAATTTAGGCATAAATAAAATGTCTTCCATAACTTCGTACTTTTCTATCAGCAACACCAATGGGTGTATCTAATTTCACAAGTAATCGCTTTTTTTAGTGAAGTTCCCTTAATCATTGCCATTAGTACCATCACCTTCCTAAATATGACTGCTAACCATCATTTGCCATCCTCTCTAGAATGTTGTCCCTGGGCTTGCTTTCAATATCGATCCCCTAATAAAAAACTCAACAAAACAAGCAATTAAGCTGCATGCGAGACCCGAGACTGGCAGTTCTTGTTGTGTGAGGCATGAGCAAAAAGGAGATATTAAAAGCACGGGGAGAGTATTTTTTTGGCAATGTTTATGACGCAAACGAGCTGAGAAGCCTGCAGAGTGAAGGAACCACGGCTAAAGTAAAGCAACATTTTTTTTACTAATCATGATGAATAAAATTATTGATCTTTCTTTCAGCCTTGGAAGCAGGGGGAGATACGATAATTATGGGAATAAAGTTTTCGAGAATATCTTCTAATATATTTAAACTAAGATGTAACCAGTGATACTATTTAAGGGATACAAAATTCTGAAAAAAATAAAGGGGATTTAATATGTTACTGTTTGTTGAATGGATATAATCACTAGGTCAAAGATATAATCTTCGTTGGTCGATCAAAAATACCATCTCCGGAAGTAAGACGATGATGTTATATCGTAGGTCAAACATAATGTCTCTGACTGTAGGTCGAAGATACTACCTGTAACTGTAGTTCGAAGATACTATTGATGACAGTAGGTCGAAGATACTGTCTGTGACTGTAGTTCGAAGATACTATTTAGTCGACAGCAAGACAAAATTACTTTATTTTACTGAAGGTCAAAGATACTATCTTTGACTGTATTTCCAAGATACTATCATTGACAGTAGGTCGAAACGACAATATTTGACAGTAGGTCGGAAACACTGTTATTGACAGTATTTCGAAATTTCACACTTATTGACTAGTACTATTCATGCACAAAGCCTCAGTAATTTTTAAATCCTGGCTGGCTCTTCTTGTCAACCGTCCAATCATTTTTGAATCCGAGAATTTGATTTAGCCGTGGATTCCCATTGAATTCAATACAACTCCAGCAATGATACATAACGCCTTTTGGGGAAAATTGGCCGAAATTGATTGTCTTGCTGTTTCTCGTACACCAACTCGTCTCTAATCCATCGTCCTCGTGTGGTCTGTGCGCACAGGCACGAGCAGGCTAACCCGTCCTCAATCCATCTCCCTCGTGTTGTCTGTGCGCACAGGCACGAGCAGGCCAATTCGTCCTTAATCCATCTCTCTCGTGTGGTCTGTGCGCACAGGCACAAGCAGGCAAATTTGTCCTTAATCCATCACACTCTTGTGTCTGTGCGCACAGGCACGAGCAGGCAAATTTGTCCTTAATCCATCACACTCTTGTGTCTGTGCGCACAGGCACGAGTAGGCAAATTTGTCCTTAATCCATCACACTCTTATGTCTGTGCGCACAGGCACGAGCAGGCAAATTTGTCCTTAATCCATCACACTCTTGTGTCTGTGCGCACATGCCCGAGCAGGCCAATTTGTCCTTAATCCATCTCTCTCGTGTGGTCTGTGCGCACAGGCACGAGCAGGCAAATTTGTCCTTAATCCATCTCCCTCGTGTGGTCTGTGCGCACAGGCACGAGCAGGCCAATTTGTCCTTAATCCATCTCTCTCATGTGGTCTGTGCGCACGGCACGAGCAGGCCAATTTGTCCTTAATCCATCTCTCTCGTGTGGTCTGTGCGCACAGGCACGAGCAGGCAAATTTGTCATTAATCCATCACACGCTTGTGTCTGTGCGCACAGGCACGAGCAGGCCAATTTGTCCTTAATCCATCTCTCTCGTGTGGTCTGTGCGCACAGGCACGAGCAGGCAAATTTGTCCCTAATCCATCACACTCTTGTGTCTGTGCGCACAGGCACGAGCAGGCTAATTCGTTCGCAATCCATCACACACTTATGGCTGTGTGCACAAGCACAAGCAGGTAAGGGACCTGAGATCAATGTTGGCCAGACTTATCTATGGCGGCATAAATAGATCGCTCTGACTACAGGACCATCTGAAAGGAGGAAGGAAAACATTCCTGGCCCGTTGCTATTAAAGGCGGGCATGCGCCAGAGTGCCACTCCCCTTTTTATGGCAGGTGGCAAGAAATCTTTGTTAAATGAATGCATGTGTATTGTTGGTTTAGATAAACACTGAATGAACATGCAAGAATAAGTTTGTGGTTCAAATAAAGTTAATTGACTTTCAACAGTGATTGCAATCGCAAAATGTGTGCATGCGAACTTAGTTTAACTGATATTCAGTGAAGTAATTTTCGGAAAAGGGCTGTAAAGTTCTATTCAACAACGATTAAATTCTTCAAAAGTTGGGAATTTGTGCATCTAATTACTCAACTGTTTATCCTCCATTCTCATCGCTCCAGACGTTGATGGATTTCCTTCTACTACTCACATAGAAGCTACCTTCTTATTACCTACTTACAAACTACCTACTTGATAGTCTACAAAGTGATGCTGTTTACAAAGAATAACGATTATAAAACTTAATCATTAAGTTCATTTTCCAACTGGTTTTCTCCTCGCAAATCCAAGATGACTTCAGTTAAGCTTGAATGGGGCATTGGCCACCAATGGTTCACTTTCGGATTAATATTTTGCGACGACTGTACAAGAAAATTGCGGAATAGTCCCCCAAATGGGGGACGCAAAACAGCGTTCCGTAGACTCTTCTATCAGGCAGAAGTAATCAGGTAACTGAGAGCACACCTGTCACGGCTCTAATAGCCTATCCGATACTGGGGCAGTCAACACCGATACTTGGTTGCTAGCTGTTGAAACAATATTGGAAAACATTCTGGATGAATTTCAAGAATTTAAATGAATGATAAACCGTCACGTCAACCCCACACCAACTCCTGATTTTTCAGATAAAAGTTTGACCCGGCACCAAAACAGCACCCTGCTTAGGATCAGCACCCGTTTGCACTGGAATTAAATCAGGACAAAATAATGGTGCAGGAGCCACCGCCAACAAAAGAGAGAGAGAGCTATTACAAGAGGATATCGAAGTCCCGATTCAGCCCTTGACAGATCAAACATAGCTCGTGGAACTCAAACTAGCAACCGAAACCGAACCGTTGATGGCTCCAATCACATCCTAGAAACAGACCGAAACCGCTTCCCCACAAAATCAATCCTTGAAATAGGAAATGAATGTCATGACAACAATGGACACAACGCATGGGCACAACACCCTCTAATGTTGTTGCAGCAAACTAAAAACATCGACATAATAGCATTCACAGAATCGTGGTTGAAATTGAGAACTAAATATCGAGTCAATTTCGTTCTCTCGGGTTGTTCACTATTTCATAAAAATGGACACGATCGAGATAGCAACGGAGTAATGTTCCTCGTAAACATTATCCAAGCAGCAGACACCACACAGTATCATTTCAAATGGACGGTAAACATACAAAGTGTCAATCACCCTCGTATATAGCCCCTCTAAGAGCACGGTTGCGGTTGAGGTCGATCTACACAACACCCTCTTTGATGTCGTCCCAACACTGAACAATAATTTGTTGGAGACTTCAATATTCCTGACTTTGATTGAAAACAAACTAATGTACGGCTACAGACCAACGCCTGCTTGATGTTGATAAAGATATGTACAGGAGGCAGCAATATCCTTGATCTTATATTTTGTGCCAGCGACTCTAAAGTCACGAATCATGAAGTGGGCGAACCACTCGAAATTAGCGGCTAAAACTGAAACCGCAGATCTCGAATTCAAAATGTCAGCAATCTACGATCAAGTTCAAATTTTTATTATAACTAACTTTAATGCTCGGCAAGAGTCAATGGCGTCAGCGAATATAACCCGTGTAGGTGACGTCAATCAATCGTTGAATAATGCTTAGTTACACTTCAAAATATGGAACTTGATCATATCCTGCGAAAGAGCAAGAGCGGGATATGATATTAGCCTAAGTACTTGAAATGAGAACTGCAGCATCTTTAACCGAAAAAGCAAGCGAAGCCCTCGTCATGTCAAAAACATCAGCACGGTGAAGCTGCATAAGACGAATTTCACGTCAACAGGAGAGTTTCAAAGAACGTCATGAAACGTAAAAAGACAGATTAGGAAAATAAATGTTTCTAATTTCGAAACAATTTGCGAGCTATATTTCTAGCAAAAAAAACTCCAATTCTGTTATTAGTCTTCTTGCGGACGACCGTGGAGAGCCTGAATCCGACGACACTGGAATAAGTGTCCTACAATAATATTATTTTTCCTCTGTATTTACGATAAAAAATGTGGATTTTTCCAATCTTCAAGATGTCATAGCGGAAAGACAAATTGAAGACCTCAATAACGTAACTGTTTCATCTGCATAAGTAATTAAATACGTGTACAGATAAATTGAATGTATTAAAGTTCCCAGGTTTAGACTAAATTCATTCCAGATCCTGAAGGAGACTAAGAACGAAATCGCAGATCCCTTTAACAAAGAAATGGCACAATCTCTCACAAATGACCCTTGTCTCTAGCAATGAAAAAAGGCCATCTCAGTGTTTGGCAAATTGCTGGAAAGTTTGATTACGGTTAAGATGACGAAATTATTAGAAGCAAACTTGTTGATAGGAAACTCTTAGCACGGCTTTTGACAAATGTTCTTGCCCGATGGATTTCCTAATATCTTTCAATTATAAAACAAAAATTTTTACGCAAAATCTTTTATCGACAGTTTCAAAAAGCTGTCGATAAAAGCTGTCATAGACGATTTAAAAATAATTGTTTGAGGTAGGTATTCGAGGTGAGCTAGAGCAAGGGATAAAATACTGGCTCGCGGATGGATGGCAGCAAGACGTAATTAAAAGAGTCTAAGTCAAGAGCGGTTCAGGCGTGCCTCAAAGATCTCTAATAGGTCCAGTCCTTTTCATAATATTCAAATACGATCTTGCTAAAAACGTGTTTCAAACAATAACAACAAGTTTGCGGACGATGCTATGCCAGGAAGAAAACTGCAAACAAACTCGAGAGTTTGCAGATCCAGTGAGATTTGAACAAAGTTGATGATTGGTCCGGGAAGTGACGGATGAAATTCAATCTCGCCAAACGTAAAGTAACCGGCGAGAGAGATTTGTGTGACATTTTTGGTTACGATTTAAAATGTAGCTGGCAATTTACGATGCTGCTAAAAAGTGAATAAAATGATATCCATTACTATCTCTTACATGAGCAGACACAGTATTCTCAAGTTGTGAGACCTCATCACTAGTATTTAGTGAAACTATAGTCTTCCTGTCATAGGATAGACGTTTATAAATGAGAACTCAACTTTTATTCGCTGGAGAAGAGTCGAGTCAGAGGTGACATGATCGAGTTTGTGGAAAATTGTTTTAATCTAGATGCAAACGGGTGACCAGGAAGAATAGTTACAGAGTCGTTGGTAGCGTTTTACAGTCGACGTGACGCGTAACTTCTTCACCAATTGAGTTGGCAAAGAATGGAACGAACTTTCATGAGAAGTTGTAAACAGCGTTGTAACACAGTTTCGGGCATCAGTGCCAGCATTTGAGATAAAAATGGCCGCAGGTAACGACACCAGTATGGGTAAAATGGTGCTCGGCCTTGGCATTGGCACGGGAAAGAACGGTTTCCAGCATTGGTACCTACTCTGTAACAAACAGAGATAATCACAATCAACATAGTGGGTTGGTGTTTCTCTCTGCAGGTGCAGATTTAAGATGTTGCGAGTATCATCGTTAAAGGTTTTTTCCTACTGCAACCTTTTCCTCTCTTGATTCTTCACTGCAGATACCACATATACATGATGCTCTCCTTGACATTCTACGTCAGAAAGAATCTTCCCACTGTTTAAAGGTAACTTCGTTGGGGACAAAGGCCTATTGATGTCTTCTAACACTTGTAAGCATTTGTAAGCTAACCACCAACTAGCTACCTACTTACCTACCCACTTTCAAACAATCCACTTGAGAGACTTCCAACTTCTACCTGCTACTAACTACCTTCCTACCTACAACCTACCTATTCTATAGAGAACTAAGTAATTCACCAAGTGGAAAATTATGTTAAGAGTAACATTTGTGAAGCAAACACTCAAACACTAATTATTCAATAGAAAGAAGGAACGAATATTTTTTAAAATTACCTTCCGCCAAATTATTTAACCTGACCAAAAATGCATAGCGAAATCCGTTAACACAGCAGGCAACAATTCTCTCGTCATAAATCACAGTACTCAATTGAATTAGGAAGGTTTATTTTTTCCAACCTTTTTCTATCTCCAGACTTGTTTCTTTGGTAAACTCTCTATTAATAACAAACCAACCATTCTTCGTGATCAATATCAACATTATTTGGTTAATCGGATCAATCAGATTTTGAGGACTTCGAATTGATTTGAATTATAATGACAGATTTACAGACATGCAGAGCTGTTACAACACATTGATGATGCGTTGCACACGTCCGCCAGAGTGAGCTGGTCGGACGTAAACATCTACTCCTTGAATACCACTCTGAGCCAAGAGTATCATCACACCAAACAAAGATGATAGTTTACAAGTGTTTACAAGTGTATGAAGACAACAACAGGACTTTTGGCCCAAACTGGGTTGTCTTATGATAGTAAGAAGGTAAGTTCTGAAGTGGAACGTCTAAGATTGCATCTTGTGTCGGTGTATTTTCTGTTTTAATAGATCAAGAAAGGGAAAGTTTGTTGAAGGAAATAACTTTTAGCAATGATTCTCGAAACAATTCAAATCAGCACCTGAAGATAAACCACCGTCCAGATCAACACCCACGGTGTTGATCTGAGATTGTACAGTTTCATTCCTCGAACACCAAAATTCAACGAGCAGGTACCAATGCCGGGCACCCTATTTACCGTGCTAGTGCCAGTGCCTGGTATTAATTTAACCGTATGGGTGTCAATGCCGAACACCATTTTCACGAATATACTGATGAAAGTTCTATAGATGGGAGCTACTTAGCGGCGATTTTGGTAGAATTTATCGAGCCGTGACTTAAACGTTTCGATTGTATCGCTGTTCACAACTTCCGCGGGAAGTCTGTTCCAATCTTCGACAACGCTATACGTGAAGAAATTACGCTCGATATCGAGTGTGAAACGCTTGCCAACAATTTTGTATCCATTATTTCTGGTCACTCCGTTCGCATCTAAAGTGAAAAGGCTTGCTCGCTCGACGTTTTCCTTACCCTTCATAATCTTCCAAACTTCGATCATGTCACCTCTGACTCTACGTTTCTCTAGCGAATAAAGGTTGAGTTCGCACAGTCTCTCTTCGGACGATTTACTTCGCAGCGAAGGGATTAGTTTGGTAGCTCTACGTTGGACCATCTCTAATTTTATAATGTCTTTTCTGAAGTATGGGGACCAAAATTGGACGGAATACTCAAGGTGCGGCCTAAGAAAGGCAGAGCATAACTTGCGAATACTATTTCTGCTCTGGTACGAGATTTTGCGGGATATCATGCCTAACATTTTATTGCCTTTTTGGCTGCATCGTTACATTGCTAGGTGCTTTTCAAGTCGTTACTAATTATGACACCTAGATCTCTCTCTTCGGTGACGGGTCTCAGTTTGTTTCCGGACATTGAATATTCGTGTTTGGGGTTTTGGTGACCAATGCGCATAACTTTACACTTGTCGATATTGAATTTCATTTGCCACTTATCTGACCATTCAACAATTTAGTTCAAGTCTGATTGGATCTGCTCACACTCGATTTTGGTTTGCACTTTTCCTCCTAGCTTGGTATCGTCTGCAAACTTACTAATGTTCGAGAGTTCGTTGCTGTCGAGATCTCTTATGGATATTATGAAGAGAACTGGGCCTAACACAGATCCTTGGGGCACGGCGCTTGTAACTTTACTCCAATTGGAGGAAGCTCCATTAAGTACGACTCGCTGCCGTCTGTCCGTGAGCCAACATTTTATCCAGTTATTGAGTTCACCTCGAATGCCGATGCTGTGCAATTTACTAACCAAGCGTTTGTGAGGAATTTGGTCGAAAGCCTTTTGAAAGTGAAGGTAAATAATGTCGATCGGAGATTTCGCGTCGTGAAATTCAATTATATTCTTGAAAAAAAAAGCAGCAGTTTACTAAGACATGAACGATTGAGTCTGAAGCTTTGCTGGGAGTTAACTATTAACTGATTTAATTATAAGAATTCTGTAATTTTTATCCGTGATCAAACTTTCCATCAATTTGCCTATGACGGAAGTGAGTCTTATTAGACGGTAATTTCCAGGACACTTTTTGTCCCCTTTTTTGAAAATTGGGGTGATGTTGGCCTCTTTCCATTGAGAGGGGCAGGTGCCATGTGTAAAAGACTGGGTGAAAATGTTTGGTAGATGTTCGGCAATTTCATTCTAAGTCTCTTCCAGTATTCTGGGATGAACTTGGTCTGGACTGGGAGATTTTGTAACTTTCAATTTTTCCATATATTTAATAACTTTGGCAGGGGTAAAGTTCACTGTGCTGAGGGTTTCGATTTGTCTTTGCGCTATGATATCCTCAGGGTTAGGAATATCCGCATTCTCTAACGTAAATACAGAACATAAAAATTGGTTAAGCAGGACACTCATTTTAGTGTCGTCGGTATTCAGCTCACCGATATCATTTTCAAGAGGGCAAATCATAGATCTTGAGTTCTTTTTGCTTGATATATAACTAAAAAATTGTTTCGGATTAGTTTTGGCATTGGTCGCAATTTCATTTTCGTAATATTTTTTCTTACGTTTTTGGACCGTCTTAAAAATCCGTCTGCTGATTTTGTACTCATTTTTTTGCAGCATCGTCGTGTGGGTGTTTCTGTTTATTCGAGTGCTTTGCTTTCTTTTGCGATTGAAGGCGCTGCAACTCTCCTTTCCAGTACTTAGGCTGATTGACTGCTGTTCGCCTGTTTTTGCGAGGGACATGGTCATTTTCATTATTTTGAAGTGCACTCAAAAAATTGTTTAGCGATTGATTGACATCTTGTCCGAGGGTTATATCTGCGGACGCCATTGCCTCTCTAAAGCTATCAAAGTTTCCTAATCTAAAGTTAGGGATTTTTTTGCAGTTAGTTGACGTTATCAACTTGAGCTCAATCATAAAACGAATACAGTTGTGGTCGCTATTTCTGAGGGGTTCGCCCACTTCGACGTTCGTGACATGAGAGTCGCTTGCACTGAATATAAGATAAAGAATATTGCTACCTCTTGTAGGTGTCTTTACCATTTGGGTCATGAACTTATCGTCAGCAAAATCAATCAGGCTTTGGCCAGTGGCTGTACTTTCTTCTGTTTCCCAATCGATGTCGGGAATATTGAAGTCTCCAAGTACTATACTGTTTTGTGTGCTGACCACATCGACGAGGGTGTTGTAAAGACCGATATCATCTGCGACAATGCTCTTGGGAGGACGATAAACTAGTGTGATTTGACACTTTGTATGTTTACCGACTACTTGAATTGAAACTATGTCGTATCTGCTGCTTGGAATATAGTTTCTATTATTTGTAGAGTATTTTTTACGAGAAACTATACTCCTACACCCTCACGGCCTAGTCTATCTTTGTGAAATAGGGAAAAAACCGGGAGTGTGAATTCAGCCAGATAATTTCTGTTGCTTGATTCCATCCACAATTCTGTGATGGCTATTATGTCGATCTCATCGTTAATTGCGAGGATTCCCAATTCGTCCATTTTGTCTCGGAGACTTCTAGCTGTTACATAGTAACATTTGAGAGTATTTTGGCTCGGAATCCTGCCAGAAACTCTTCGTCTGCGGTAGGGGGCTGCTGTGTTACTTCGATGGACTCTTTTGGTAGTGGTGAAACTGTTTTTGTGGGTTGTTCCTCAATCGTTACTGCAGGGTCCGTGATTGCTAATTGCTCTGGCGGCGGCTGTTGACTCATTCCGTTGGGCAGTAACGGAGGAGTCTTGTGTTTGGCGTCGATTTTTTAAAATTTAATTTCGGTGACAAGGCCAGCACTAATATTCTGAAGGATGCTTTCGAGGGTATCAAGCCCAGACGTGTTTATGCGTGCCTTGTTGGTGATTCTATAGAATTCATAGTTTTTGAGGTTGATCATCGTTTCCCAATGGTCCGAGAATGAGATTTGTTGTGCTTTGCAAAACGATGCTATGCGACTGTTTAGAAATATTATCTTGCTCAATTTGTATCTACCTTGGTTTGGATGGGGCAGGATGCCAGTGACACGGATGTTCGAGTGCGATCTTTTGACGTTTGTTAGCATGGTTTTATACCTTACCCATGTTTCTTCAGTCCACGCCACCACGTCTTTTGCCCCGACTTGTAGTATGATTGGTTTAGAAGAAGGTATGTTTTCCTTTTTGATTATTCCCTCAATATCATCAATTTTCAAGTCTGGTTTACCGAGTATTTTTAGTTGGACTCTTTCTTTTCGCTGATTTGGTTTGATGGAGCAGACGTTGTAATCCCCAATCACGATAATTTCCTCGGGGATTTGAGAGTCCATTTCATCGAGCAACACATCGAAACGGTTGCTTGTATCAGTTCGGGTGTGGCAGGACTGTCGCCCGACATGTGATACCTTTCCACTGACTCTCTGCCGCCTGTTTACTACAGTTGTGTAGAGTGTCTCAGCACTGTTGACCTTATTTTCTATCGATTTGATTCGGTCGTTGGTCTCTGAGTCTAGAGCTGTAAGTTTCTTTGCCAGTTCCGAGTCTAAGTGCACTTGGAAGTTAGAGGACATATCACGGTTGCTCAATATGGAGAAAGTGCAATAACGGTTCATGTATTCAGTAGTGGGAACAAAGATATTGGCGATAACAATTTTTTTCCCAAATTTATTCTTAATCACTCAATTTGCATCAAATAAATTTAGCAGTGACCGAGTGGTTAGCGTATCCAACTGCAATGCCAGCCTCTGGTGCTGCATGTCGCGAGTTCAAACCCGGCATGGAAACGGCGGTCATGTGGTGGAAATATTGGGCACCTCCATCTCTATGTCAGCCTAAATTAGCCACCCTCTTAATTAGGGGGCAACGGCTGAATGTCTCCATACAATTTAGTATTCCATTGTAGTATTTTGTCATGTATTAAATACTTGTGTATTCGTGCGGGAGTTCGGCTTTGGATTTTGTGAATGGGTGTTTTTTCTTCAGTCTGTGCTTGCTCGCGCATGCACAGACCATATGTAGTTTCTGCAGTTGACCTGGACTGCGTAGCTATAAAACCTTGTGACGCATTGCGGTTGGAGTTGATCTAATCCGTGAAGCCATAGACCGTGTACCATTTTCGACGATACTTTCTGTGCGCACTGTCGCGCGTGCATATTACTCTTGGAGTTCTGAGTGGTTGGAGGCGTAGAGTCGTTTTGTCTGAGTCTTTATCTTACCTGAATAAATAAATCGTACATCTACTTAACTAGACCGCCTAGCTCCAAACATTGTGTTGCGTTGCTGACAGAGCTGACGTTGTCCGTGTAGCCGTAAACCTTGTACCAGTCTCAGCGATGATACCTGTGCGCACTAGCGTGCACACATATTACTCTTGAAGTTCTAAATGATTGGAGCGAGGATTAGTTTTGTCTGAGTCTTATCTGAATAAATGAAGTGTACTATAATCGATCTACTAGGTCGTGTTTCGTTGCTGTCGGAGCAGACTTTGTCCGTGTAGCCGTGAACCTTGTACTAGTCTCGACGATTGTACCTGTACGCACTAGCGTGCGTACATATCATTTTTGAAGTTCTAAATGATTGGAAGCAGAGGTCCGTTTCGTCTAATTGTTTTTCTTATGCGCACCAGCGTACGTCTGACATGCTAAAATTTTCACATTTTACCTAACTTTAAAAGCGTTTTTTTATCCTCGCACACTGAGGCGTGCGAGCCTACTGGAATCCAGGATCATTGAGCCCTACGGGGGAGCCTATTATGACTCGCGTTGAGGCTCTGGTGGAACTGAGGATCAAATCAAATCAAATTCTCATCGTCATATTAGGGCCGACCATCAATTAAAATGACTATCAGGGCCGACCATCAATAAAAATTACCATCAGGGCCCACAATCAATATAAATTACTATCAGGGCCGACCATCAATATAAATGACTATCAGCACGACCAACACGGAGTGAAACTGTAGACTGATCTCTGTGTTTCGCACTTGGCTGGTAGATGGTGATAAGCCAAATATATCTTATACCAAACAACATTTTCATTGTGCTTACGTTATCCTTCAAAATAACATTTTCTATGTACGTACGGTATCCTTCAAAATAAGATTTTCTATGTTTTTTTACCCTATCCTTCATAAAACCTTTTTCTATGTACTTACGGTATCCTTCATAACAACATTTCCTACGTACATACGGTATCCTTCAAAACAACATTTTCTATGTACTTACGTTATCCTTCAAAACAACATTTTCTATGTACTTACGTTATCCTTCAAAACAACATTTTCGGTGCATCTACGGTATCCTTCAAAACATATTTTATATACTTACGGTATCCCTCGAAATAACATTTTCTATGTACTTACGGTATCCTTCAAAACAACATTTTCTATGTACTTACGGTATCCCTCACAACAACATTTTCTATGTACTTACGGTATCACTCAAAACAACATTCTCTACGTACTTACGGTATCTCTCAAAACAACATTCTCTATGTACTTACGGTATCCCTCAAAACAACATTTTCTATGTACTTACGGTATCACTCAAAACAACATTCTCTACGTACTTACGGTAACTCTCAAAACAACATTCTCTATGTACATACGGTATCCCTCTAAACAACATTTTCTATGTACTTATGGTATCCCTTAAAACAACATTCTCTATGTACTTACGGTATCCCTCAAAACAACATTCTCTATGTACTTACGGTATCCCTCAAAACAACATTCTCTATGTACTTACGGTATCCCTCTAAGCAGCATTTTCTATGTACTTACGGTATCCCTCAAAACAACATTCTCTACGTTCCAACGGTATCCTTCAATCTGCTAAAATTACTCATTTCTGCGTAATGCTTGCTGCCTGCAGTTCTCTGCTTTCCCGGATCATAACCTCGCTCCTCAAAAAGTCCATTCTGCTGATAAGTGGTGTCAGCAACACGTCGGTCTTAGTTTACGGCTCACTAGGCTTACGAGAGAGTAGGCCTACGAGGCACCTAAAGGGGGTAATGAGGCGGGAGGTGCCATGCCTCGCTATTTCCTGGACAATTTCCTAGTCAGCCTCTACGTTGGCCAAGCTGGGCAAGGCTGGAAGAGGCCCCAACGTGGTTCATGGAAGTGAGAGTCAGTCTAGTGCTGGCAGCATGGAAGAGAGAGCCAGCCTAGTGCTGGCAGCATGGAAGTGAGAGCCAGCCTAGTGCTGGCAGCATGGAAGTGAGAGTCAGCCTAGTGCTGGCAGCATGGAAGTGAGAGTCAGCCTAGTGCTGGCAGCATGGAAGTGAGAGTCAGCCTAGTGCTGGCAGCATGGAAGTGAGAGTCAGCCTAGTGCTGGCAGCATGGAAGTGAGAGTCAGCCTAGTGCTGGCAGCATGGAAGTGAGAGTCAGTCTAGTGCTGGCAGATTTCAGTTTTGTCTCGGCGTTGTTACGAGCGCGATAAACAACATTAGTGGGTGAGATGTGTGTGGTCTTCGCCTTGCAGTGGCCCTCACTTCGACAACAAAATTAGAGTGTGGTTTGCTTGTGCATCATATTGACTACAATAGAAATGCCTCGACTTTTTCTGAGCATTTCGTTGAGTATATTATTATGTATGTGTCCTCGCTCTTTTCTCATTTAATGCCGCCTCAAAATAAGTGAAGGACAGTGCGGTAAAATATACCGTTTTAGGTTTAATCTGTTTTTTAAACTTCTGGAATACCGGTCGGAGCGATAAGATTTTTATGAGCAGATCCATGTCGGGCAAATAATGTCCTCGGCGCTGGGCAGAGGAGTAGAGGATATTTAGGTCACGATTAAACCTACGCAACAAGCGACACATAACGCAAGAAATGTGTCGCAGCAAACTGAAGGGGTTGCTGTGCATCTTTAAACAGCTCACCTCATGTAACTCAACTTAGGAATTTATGTCGCGTATGTCAGCCCTACTCTGTCTTGTCTCCGTGTATGTTCTTTTGGTGCGTAATTTGAATGTATTAGTAGGAATTCTCTGTCAAACTTGTTCTCTGTAATCATTATTGTAAAAGAATATTATTGTAATAATAATAATAATAATATTTTTTTTATTATGGCGGTTAAAAACCTGGTTTAAATTGTGTTCTGAAGAAATATTGCATTTCTTATTTGCATCTAATGCAATCAGAAGACTTTCTGATGAACTGAAAGAAATTTCACATTAGGACACACTGCCATATCCAGAATACTCAATTTGAGGGGTGCCTATTCTCTTCACTTTGATGCCCTGATCCACCACACCTCTCTGTAGTCATCACCGCGGTCATGCCTGCTCGCTAGTTCAGTCAGTCAAATGAACTCTTTCAAATAACAATGATTTCAAGTTTTCCATGTTTGTCTTTGAGTCTTTGTCTATTTGCATCACGCATGCACTCTCCGTAACCATGAAACTGTGTATGTATGGATGGAAAAAGCGGTCGAAACACTGTAGGTTATCCGTCAGACTGTACGAGAGCACGCATGCCTGCAGTGATACCAGCTGGCCTTGCTTCTCTCATCAAAGGCTTCCGTGTCGATATGAGAGCTTTCTCGATTTTAATTGAAAAAGTATATACAATAGAATTTTAGTATAAAAATTGAATTTTGGCTAGTTTTTTTGGGTTGATCCATGACTATCAACATCGCTATAGATTCTAGACTCTAGAGCAGTGGTGAAATGGGAAATTAATATTTTGAGAGACTGTTTGTCATATATTGAAATTATTTGTAATTGTGTTTTTTAAGTTCCGGTATTAAAAATATACAGACAACCCACATTACCATTACCTTGACAGAACCTTAGAAACAATTGAATTAACATAAAACTTATATGCTATTCAATTGACTGCCACATTAGATTGAACCCTGCAAATTAATCATGGCAATATATGACCATGCCGGTCTGCATAACGTGAGCGACGAAATGCTTAGAATATTGGCAATACCACTCACCGCCAATACCACTCACCGCCAATGCCACTCACCGTCAATGCCACTCACAGTCAATGCCACTCACCGTCATTGCCACTCACCGTCAATACCACTCACCGTCAATGCCACCCACCGTCAATGCCACTCACCGTCAATACCACTCAGCGTCAATGCCACCCACCGTCAATGCCACTCACCGTCAATGCCACTCACCGTCAATACCACTCAGCGTCGATGCCACTCACCGTCAATGCCACTCACCGTCAATGTTACTCACCGTTAATGCCCCTTACCGTCAATGCCACTTACCGTCAATATCACTCACCGCCAATACGACTCACCGTTGATGCCACTCACCGTCAATACCACTCACCGTCAATGCCACTCACCGAGCCGAAATGTACGCAGTGTAGGGTGTGCTCGATTGATCGTGGAAAGAAGCGTTGCTTGTTTAAGTACTTGGTGTACGCGGTTAGTGGGAAGTAGTACTTGGTTTACGCGGTTAGTAGGAAGTAGTACTTGGTGTACGCGGTTAGTGGGAGGTAGCACTTGGTGTACGCGGTTAGTAGGAAGTAGTACTTGGTGTACGCGGTTAGTAGGAAGTAGTGCTTGGTGTACGCGGTTAGTAGGAAGTATTACTTGCTGTACGCGGTTGGTTGGAAGTAGTACTTGGTGTATGCGGTTAGTAGGAAGTAGTACTTGGTGTACGTGGTTAGTGGGAAGTAGTACTTGGTGTACGCGGTTAGTAGGGAGTAGTACTTGGTGTACGCGGTTAGTAGGAAGTAGTACTTGGTGTACGCGGTTAGTAGGAAGTAGTACTTGGTGTACGCGGTTAGTAGGAAGAAGTACTTGGTGTACGCGGTTAGTAGGAAGTAGTACTTGGTGTACGCGGTTAGTAGGAAGTAGTACTTGGTGTACGCGG
>SDVV010004248.1:0-20401 GCA_016164225.1 Gammarus roeselii
TATATATATATATATATACAGTACAGTATATATAAACTCATTATGCTGTTGAAAGTCGATACTTTAAACATGCAAAGTTTTGTACTGATATACAGTGTGTATACACTCTTTTTGGAACAGTCATTGCTGTTTCTTTTTCCTCTATGATACTAACACATTTGGGACAAGGTGGAATACTATTCGATCACACTCGAGCAGTGAATATTAAATATGCATCTATTGTGAAATCCCAAGTGCTTCCTGCCAAGTTGAGCCTGTTTATTTTCATTGTCCTGATGGCGAAGGCTGCAACGTTGAAGAAAATGAAGATTTGCACAGCGTGAAAGTAAAGAAGGCATAATGGAAGTTTAATGCCTGCAAAGGACAGGAAAATGTCGATATTGTTTTAGCAGAATGTGATGAATGATTTTGCCCTTCTTGTTCAAAAGTGTCCGATGCTGGACTGATGTGCTACAGGATACTGGGAAAATCATTTGAATTTTTTTTAACAGGTGTGTGACCTGCTTTGATGTTAAAGACAAAATGACTGGTGAAAAAACTGTCCAAGCAACTAGTGAGCAGAGTACTGCAACGACTGATGTTGGTCACTGTACTTCACTGTCCACAGGCAGTCGGGGTACAGAAATGGCTGTTAGTGACCAGAACAGTGATATGGTGAGCGACATTGGTGTCGGTACAGATGTTACTGGTATGATGAATTCCAGTAACATTAGCGATGAAGAAAGTGCACTGGAGATCAAATCTAAGACAATTGATCAAAACTGAAAAAGGCAAAACTCTGCAGCTTATATTTGCAGAGCAAATGCAGGTACGGAGGGTCGGGAAAATACTGTGGCATCACACACCCAGCTTGCGAACCTGGGTCAAATAAAAACTGTAAGAGTGATAAAGAAAATGGAAGTGGCCCACATGAACAAAAATAAAAACAAGTACCCACAAGGAAAAGCTTGAGACGCTGCACATTTCCCTTAAAAACCTGTGCTAGTGTGGAGTGTCAGGGAACGGATGTGGCTTACTCAACCAAAGTGTTGCAACAAGTCAATGAATTTGAGAAGTTACGGTTGCAAAAGTGATATGCTCGGTGAAAATTTAATCCATGGGTATGTAATGACTCGTATCATTATATATGCAATGTACCAAATAAAAGTGCGATCGGCTGCATATTAGAAAACGAGAAAACCACTGAAAACCACTGAAAACCAGCTAGGAACCCCTAACAACACCCAAAAAATACTCATGCTGGTCAGCGAAGTTGGCTAAAACGACAGCCTCGTGAACACGACGCGCGTTTATGAAACCGTGCCCAACGGTTTCCTACAGCAGCGTCGACGGGAAATCATCTTTGTTACAGTGACCAGTACACGGCCTACCTGCGATGGCGGATGCTCTCTTGGTGATGCCAGCGTAAGTCCATCTGTAGCAGTACATGGCTATCACCGCTTCCATGTTGACCAGTCACAGAACACAGATTCTTTTTTAGAAACTCTGGAGAGTCTCCTACATTGCCCTTGCAAACAAAAGTTCAAACTGTTGAGATACCTGTCAACACTGAGACAATAGAAGAAACACTCCCTCAAAAAACATTCACCCGAAAACAATTGAAAAAGTGTCACCTCCTAAATTTACAAGGCCTCCGTGACACTAGCCAACATGGCAAAATAAAGTTGATCCAAGAAATTCTATCCGATAGTGATCCACTCTTTATTTGCTCGACTAAGGCACACTAAAAGTAAAATGTTATACATTGAAAATTACATTTTTTTCTGGAGTGACTGCAGAAATAGGAAATGAGGTGGTGTTGGAGTCTATGTGAAAGATGGTCTTGGAAGCTGTGAAGAGTTCAAGTTTTCCATTGATTACTGCGAGTGTCTTGTTGTTAAAGTTGAAAAGCTGAAAAACATAATAATCATAGTGTATAGACCACCAAACTGTGAATTTGTACATTTTGAAGATGCTCTTGAAATCTTTCAGACGTTCAGTTGCGAGCGAAAATTAGTTTATGAGTTAAAACGAAGTGAAATCTTCAATGTCCATTTTCCGCTCTGCGGAAATGGATCAATATTACATATTAAGAGGCTTTGTTCACACATAGTACCGTAAGAAATTTATATTTTAAGTTAAATTCCACGTGAGGAAAGTCGAATTTGTTTTTCCGGCTACAGACTAATCATAAACGAATAGTTACTCGCTACGGTACAGTAACAAACAAAAATTCGTTTATGGTTAGTCTATAACCGAACAAACAAGCTAGACTTTTCCTACGTGGAATTAACTTCACATACAAATTTCTTACGGCATTATATCTGGACAACCCTTTTTCATGGATAAGATTAATTAAATTTCCAATGAGTTCAAATGTCGAGCGGAAAATATTATTTGAAGATTTCTCTTATTCTTTAATCATAAACGAATTTTCTTTCGCTACTGTACATGTCAAACATTGATCCAACTGACTTTAAAATCTTTCTCTATGGCTACTTAAGTTTTACACCTATCAAATGGTTAAATAATGATCTAGCGGCGGCACCTGGTAGCAATATAATTGGCAAATGTAACACCGAAGCTGCAACAAATTAACCTGAAAAACAATTCAAATTAGTACATAAATATTTTCTTACACAAATTATTGAGAAGCCAACACGAAATAACAATATCTTGGACCTAGTGTTTTTGAATTTATTAGAGTAGCAATATTAAAAGCATTCAAATAACCAAAACTGCAATATCAGATCATAATGTGATCGAAATAAGTCTTGACGCTTACCTTCTGAGAAGGGACACAGAAAATATCATTTTCTCCAGGAACATGACTCTTAGTGCAGATAAAAATAGGGTATATATACACAAATCACTGTCCGTTATTGATAGAAAACAATTAATTGATCAGGTAAACAGTGTATAGGAAGCAACGAATGCCTTTGCTGATGTACTATTGCATGTGTGTTCACAACATGTGCAAAAAATGAAAAATACCATAAAAAAACAAGTATTATTCAGAAAGAAAAACAAGCGAAAGAACTTTGCAAAGAAGTACCCTTATAGACGCAGAAAGCCAGAAGAAGCAATCGTGTCTATTAAAAAGCCGATCGAAGACTTACATGTTCAAGAGAAAAGAGAAAGTGAAAAGAAAGCTATAGAAAAAATTACTGAAAACTCCAAGTTGTTCTTTGCTTATGAAGGCAAATTTTCAACCTCCAGAACTAAAATTAGCCCCTTAATTGATGAATTCGGTCAAGTGGTAGCAATGAGCAAGTTGTTGAGTAAAAATTACAAACGGGTATTCAGTATCCCAATGGCTACTTATCCAAATCCTGAAATCATCTTGGAATTTCAATTGACGGACCTTAACATTAAATCCTGAAATTATAACAGCTGTTGATGACACAAGTAGCGATATTGCATCCTGACCAGCCGACATCACAGCTGTTCTATTGAAACAATGCAAGCAGGTACTGTCAAGCACACTACAAATGCTGTGACAGAAGTCATTGGACACCTCCAATATCCCACTGACCATGAAACATGCCGTCATCTTCCCTCGAGCGAAAGGAGGTAGCCTCACAAACCCATCAAATTACAGACCAATTCTTTGGCATCACGTGTAGTCAAAATATTTGAAAGGGTTATGAATGGACGGACAGTGAATTGTCTTGAAAATAATTAATTGTTTAACTCTAAGCAGCATAGTTTCACAAGAAGAGCAGGTTGACCCAACTGCTGCTGCACTACGACGAAACAACAAATGCCTCGTGATGGATAAAATGTGGATGGAATCTATCTTGATTTTGACCAGTATACTGTCACCAAAATTATATAGTGCTGGTATCCAAGAAAATGTTTATAAATGGATCAAAATCTTTCCTAAAAATCAGAACTCAAAGTGTGGTAGTAAATGGAGGAACCTCTGCACCAGTGGAAGTGCTTAGAGGGGTCCCACAAGCCACTGCGCTGGGCCCTCTGCTTTTCTAAATATTGACTAATGATCTGGGCAAAAACGGTACCCATATATCAGTCTCGTGCTTTGCAGATGATACCAAAGTAATCGGCGCTTGTCAAGGACTTGAGTGATTTAGAAAAGGTTCAAACTGATCTGAAAATTTTTTCCATATGGGCTGGTGGAAACAAATATAAATTTGAATCGCTGAGATATGGAAAAAATTCTGACCTAAAACCCAAGGCTTCATATAATTCCAGCAATAACACAGCTATTGAAGACAACTAAAGCCTGCGTGATTTAGGCGTACTAATGCATAACAATGTTTTTTTATATGAACAAATTGCTAAGGTTGATGCCAATGGCAGAAGATTGTGTTCCTGGGAAATGGGAACCTTTCTGGCTAGAGATGAGAGAACAATGATGACTCTTTGGGAACAAATAATCCAACCAGTCATTGACTATTGCTCTCCTCTCTGGATCCAAAATGAACAGAAAGATCTGAATAGACTTGACGCAGTGCAAAGAAGTTTACACCAAATATTACGGAAGTAAAGGAACTGGACTATCACGACATATTAAACGCCATAAGGCTATACTCAATCCAATGAGGTTTTGAAAGATTCATGGTCACAAACGTTTGGAAAATTCTGGAAGGCTACACAGAAATGTAGAAAAAAAAAATGTTACGAAAACGACCATGAGGAACCAGACAAGGATTGGCAGAATGTGTTGCTTCAAAGTGCCAAAACTGATGGGCGCTAAGGCAATGCAGACAGTTGCATTGAACAGCTTCACGTGCCGGGCACCTCGGTTATTTAATCGATGTCATTGGAAATACGTGAGATCTAACGGGTGACGCAATATACAGCTACAGCAAACATTTTGAGGTTCAAGAGCCGACTGGACAACAACCTCAGCTTTGTCCCAGATCCCTTTTCAACCGCGACACCGAGCCGGGATCTGATTGTCGAGTGTGGGTGGCTACAAGCAAATGCTGGTGCCACAGCGTGAGTGGAGAGTGTCCCAACTGATGTGGGCCAGGTGGCAGCCACGCTGTGACCTGCTGTGAACAGCGAAGAAACTCCAAGTAAGTGAGTATGCACGCAAGGTGACCGAAGGTAGCCAATTTGAAGGCACCGTAGTTGATAGAGACAACTTCATCGCCATTTGAACGATTGCATCTGAAGCAAATGGGCTCAATTTCTGTACCCTGGGTGGCAAAGTTAGATATGCTCAATGAGCTCAATCTCTGTACCCTGTGCATGGCGCAATTAGATGGGCTCAATGAGCTCAAGCTCTGTTCATTGTGCGTGACCCACTTAGATGGGCTCAATGGGCTCAATCTCTGTCCCCTGTACGTGGCCCAGTTAGTTGGGCTCTATAGGCTCAATCTCTATTCCCTCTGCGTGTCTCAGTTAGATGGGCTCAATCTCGGTCCCCTGTACGTGGCCCAGTTAGTTGGGCTCAATCTCTGTCTCCTGTGTGTGGCCCAGTTAGATGGGGTCCATCTCTGCCCCTCATGCGCGACCAAGTGAGCTCGAAAACAACTGAAGGGATTCGCCAATTCGAGATATAAAAACCTGAAAACATTTTTCGTTCATGTTCTGCAGGAGTGATTGTAGACGAGAGAAAAATAGGGAACGGGAACCTTGCCAAAGTTTTTCATTTTTTAGCGGTGGCGATCGCAGACGCGAAAAAAATTATAAGAACGGCGACCTGGGTGGACCATTTATTTAATTTCAGTAGTAGGTCTGAGGTAGGAAAAACATACATTGAACGGGGACCTGGGTAAATAATTTAATGCAATTTCGGCAGTAGAGATCTCGGATAGGACAAACATACAATGAATAGGGACATACTAAAACCCAAATAACACTATCTCGCCTTCGAGCCTTGCTCTGCCATCAACCTATTTAACCCAATAACATAGCTTCACTCTGCCTCTCGCCCAACCTGACACCAATAGCACTGCGACACCCATCGCCATGCCCTTCCCACCGTCCCTTCCCAATGGCCTCTTCTACCTTCCCATTTATTTCAATTACACTGTCTCGACTCATGCCTTGCTTCTCCCACCTCCACATGTCTCCAATAGCACGGCTTTTCCCCACGCCTCATTTGAACAGACTCCCTATTTATCCCAAACACTTGGCCTCGCACCTCTCACCCTCCTCATTTACCTCAATTGCACGGTCTCCCTCCACGCTTCGACCCTCCCATCATTCTTATTTACCAAAATCACACGGCTTCACCCCACGCTTCGATCCTTAATTTGCCAAATTAACTTCTAGGCCTTCGTCAAACATAAAGAACAGCAGAAAACTCGGTAATTAAAGGGCTTTCGCCAGCGCCTTTAGAGCCTTTTTGTGGGCCCTCTGACGAAGAGACTTTACCCTCGCCATTTGCCTTACGGAACTGTAACTGGGACCCTAACGGTTCCTTTATGAAGTCGACGAGAAGATCCATGATTTCGAGTATATTTTCTAAAGCACAAAAAATGCTTCTCATTACTTTGCATCGTGTCTTTGTGTTGGTTATGGATGGGGGAGGTAATGGAGCCTGATATTGTGAGAGAAGAAACTTCAACAGTGGCTCTCCTCGGCCAGTTGACAGCATATTAAGTGAGTTATCTGATCATGTATCACGTAACAATATAAAATCAAATTTTCATCAAACATTATAAAGAAACTGATAACCAAATGAAATAATTTTTCTTACGAATTAAGTTTATGTATAACAGGTGGAAAATTTGACAGAAAGGGGAACTTGTAGATCAATTTACCCGTTCACTAAATCCTTTACATATCTCATTTCCTAACAAGTATTTTACGATCAGGCTGGTCTGCGTCCATTCAGAAGTGCATTTTTCTCAGCAGTTCTTGTATTTTATTTGCATGCTGAGTTCAGCAATGCAACTCATTTTGTTCAAGTAGGTCAAGTTTCTTTGCAATCTCAATTTTGAGAAGAAAAAACTCGAAAATGCAATTTTATTTTAATTAGAATTTTACTTCCAAATCATGTACTATGTTTTACAACGGATTTTATCTTAATTTCAGACAAAATAATCTATCTGTTTCTAACATTATTTTTTGGCCAGCCCAAACTTCACCCCTTCTGCAGCCACTGGCTCGGTCTGCCGTGAGCTGTTCACGTACAGTAGCGAAAGAAAATTCGTTTACGATTGAAGATAATGGAAATTCATCAATGATCATTTGCCGCTGAATATTTGAACTATTCTGAAATTTATTTGATATTATCCATTAAGAAGCTTTGTCCAGATTAAAAACGGTAGGAAATTTCTATGTGAAGTTAAATTCCACGTGGAAAAGTCAAGTTAGTTTTTCGTTTGCAGACTAACCATAAGCGAATTTTCTTTCGCTACTGTACGTTCACGGATGCGGCAGTACGTCCTACAGCATCACTGTGTTTCACGCACGAATGACCCAACAAAGTTCTGCTATACTTGACGTGAAAAACAATGTCAGACCGGCGATCTAACAAATGACATTTCTTATTAAGATGTACTTTGCTTAATTCACAAAATTTCAACTATCTTTAACTTCATATGCGACACTTCACACACTTGGGGGTATGCCTATTTCTTTCATTTTCGGCATAAGCCGGAAATGACGAGCAGCACTTAAGTATCCAGACGTGCCATCTGACATTAACTCAGTGCCGCATGGACCAAAAATTACAATTCCAACAGGACCAGAAAATTAAGTTGCCCGTCGTCAATCCAGTTCCACGGAAGCTGGCGATGCGTCTGGTCAATCCAGTTCCACGGAAGCTGGTGATGCGTCTGGTCAATCCAGTTCCACGGAAGCTGGCGATGCGTCTGGTCAATCCAGTTCCACGGAAGCTGGCGATGCGTCTGGTCAATCCAGTTCCACGGAAGCTGGTGATGTGTCTGGTCAATCCAATCCCACGGAAGATAGTGATGTGTCTGGTCAATCTAGTCCCAAAGAAGCTGGTGATGTGTCTGGTCAATCCAGTCCCAAGGAAGCTGGTGATGTTTCTGGTCAATCCAGTCCCACGGAAGCTGGTGATTTGTTTAGTCAATCCAGTCCCACGGAAGCTGGTGGTGTCTGGTCAATCCAGTTAATCTAATCTCTTTAACCGAGCAAAGTTTTACGATTTGACACCCGTTTTTTTTCTTGTCAATTAAATCTGGTTAGCTGCTAGGGTAAAAATTTAGCTTAATTTGATTTGGGCCTCATTTCTACCAGAGCCTCAACGTGAGTCATAATAAGCTCCCCCATAGGGCGCGACCGTCGTTGATTCAGGTAAGTCCACACGGTTTCGCGTGCGAAAATATTAGTTTCGTCAAGATGAAGTCAGTACATATTTAAATTGTGGCATATTCGCGTACTAGCGCGTACGAGAGAGTAAAAATGTGTTGTTATTTCTGTGCGTAATGGAAGGAGATACCACCTCATTTGCACAGGTGCATGAGGTTTAGACAGCTTCGTATAGTCCGGTGTGTTTTCCGAAAGCGATAAGCTTTTTACGGTAGGTTGGGTCCGTGAGTAGGCTTTGTAGGTTGCACGGGGGCGCTTAAATGTTTGTTAGCTTCTGGAATTACATTCTCCTGGTACGACAGCTCTAATTCCTTCCTAGTCCCCGACACTCTGAAATAAGGTTACCAGAATGCGCTATTCTTTGGTCGAGCAGAATTACATCTGGTGGTACAGTTATCAACCACGAAGAACTGAAAACCACGTATTCTTGGCGTTTCCTTAACATTGTGAACTACCACCCTTGTATGAAGGCGTGTGAGCGTAGCTTCCTTGTGTGTTCCTCGCCTGGATTTGAGATGTGGTGGTGCGCGCTAGGGTCTGGGGATATTCAGGTATACATCTAATGGCTAAGTTATGGCCTGTTGCTCGCAGGTTCATCTTCAGTGTCCTTGGCGCGTAAGCCCACTCCTGTTCCAGCCTGATCAGCTGTTTAGGAACCGTCTCAAGTCAGTGAAAAAGGTGAGAGAGCGTCAAGGTGGATCCCTCACTATCCAAGGTCCAGGGCGCGTGCCGCCTATGTGTGTGGCGTGGCCTGTAAGTAAAGAACTGTGTTCTGACACGGTTTTGCGTTTGTGAAACTCAGAGGAAACCCAGAGGCAAGATTTTTATTTTGACTGGCCACGAGGTGAAGCGCAGGTAGTAGCTTAGTCCCAGAGGCCAATCCTAGAGAAGAAGCCTAGACGAAGCCCTTGATTTCATATTATCCCAGAGGCCAAAAACCCGGAGGTCAAAACCCGGCGGTGGGCAGGTGCAGAATTGGCCTCTATTTGGCAGGCTCCATGACCTTGCCTCTTGAACAAATTGGGTGGGCATTCGCCATCGCTTACAGGCGTGTGAAGTAACTGAAAACCACGTATTCTTGGCGTTGCCTTAACATTGTGAACTACCCCCCTCATACGAGGCGTGTGAAGCAACTGAAGACCACGTATTCTTGGCGTTGCCTTAACATTGTGAACTACCCCCCTCATACGAGGCGTGTGAAGTAACTGAAAACCACGTATTCTTGGCGTTGCCTTAACATTGTGAACTACCCCCCTCATACGAGGCGTGTGAAGTAACTGAAGACCACGTATTCTTGGCGTTGCCTTAACATTGTGAACTACCCCCTCATATGAGGCGTGTGAAGTAACTGAAAACCACGTATTCTTGGCGTTGCCTTATCATTGTGAACTACCCCCCTCATACGAGGCGTGTGAAGCAACTGAAGACCACGTATTCTTGGCGTTGCCTTAACATTGTGAACTACCCCCCTCATATAAGGCGTGTAGAGTAACTGAAAACCACGTATTCTTGGCGTTGCCTTATCATTGTGAACTACCCCCCTCATATGAGGCGTGTAGAGTAACTAAAAACCGCGTATTCTTGGCGTTGCCTTATCATTGTGAACTGCCCCCCTCACATGAGGCGTGTAGAGTAACTGAAAACCACGTATTCTTGGCGTTGTTTTATCATTGTGAACTGTCCCCCTCATATGAGGCGGGTAGAGAAACTCCTGCTACGGCATTAAGTTCATTACACGGTTCTCACTAATCTGGGAAAACACATTTTATTTTCAGAGTGGATGTGGGTTTCTTCGTTTGTTGCCTATCTTTAATTGATGCCATCACTCGAAATTCGTGCATTATTGGCGAAGCCTTAGCATTCAGGATACCCTCTCTGGCGTAAAGCGCGAAGAGGAAGACTTGAAAATTCGCTAAGTTAAGAGCTGGATTTTGAAAAAAAAATATAAACAACCATCTGAAAAGCCGATGTATAGCTCTGCTTATGATGGTAATATTTTATTTAAACAATAAAACTTTAAATCTACACTGTACTGGCAAAATCTTCAATTTTGAAACCGAAAATGGAAAGCCGATGGGGAACACTGCTTATGGTGTTCATCTATAATTTGAGCCGTGCACCTGCAAAATCCACAGAGAACTGACGCTGCCCTAGCATTTTGAATATAGGCATGACGGTGGGACAGTCGGATAGATGGACGGATGAAATCAGCGACGATGGTGATTTTAAACTTGAATGGTATAGTGCTAACAAAAAACAATGAAGTTTCTAACATACTTTTTTTGTCCTAATCACCACCACAGGTATCTTTTTTATATCAGTGCATCTTGTACTGAAACACCTTTACTTCGATCACCAGAGCCATTTTTCTACCACCCAGCTTACGCAACGCCAAGAATCTATGCCTATAAGTCACGCCCCAGAGTCCTCATACTCTGTCCTTTGCCTCTTCACATCCAGCCTCGCCATCCCTCTCCCCGTCCTACCCCGTCCCCTTTCCCCTCCTACACCTAGGGTCTGACCCAAAGCTCTCTATCGTGCCTCCCTAATCCCGTATTTTCCCCTGCAATTTTTCTTTCGGTAAGTGAAATTCTTCGGCGTTTCCTCGCAGCTAATTAAGAAGAGGGTTCCAACTGCAAATATCGCACCTTTTGTAGGCCTGCACCTTTGTTGGAAGCCGTTGCTGAGGGGAATCGAAGGAGCAACGGAAGCCTTGCTGCTTCCCTCGTGACGGTTGTCCTGTGGCACAATAGACCTTGGGAAGCCGGTTTGGACGGACAAGAATGGGGGGGGGGGAAGGGATGGGCTAGCAGTGATTGGGTTTGCTTCTTAATGGCGCCTTTTCCCGACAATCGGGAGATAGAATGGGAATTTTAGTGGAGAAAGATTGGGGTTGGGTCGACAACGTTCGGGTTGGATTATTGGTGGTGTATGAGCAGGTTAATGGGGCGATAGAATGGAGGTTCGTATGGACAGGGATATGGGATGGGCAGCAGCAAGTGAGATTGGCTCTATGATGGTGTTCACTCTGCCAATTGAGCGACAGAAGAGACATCCCGATTGCCAGGAATAGGCGATTGGTCTTGATGCTGTTCTATTTTGCATTTGACGTTTAGAACTGATGTTCTGTAGTGATAGAACTGATGTTCGGCAGTGAGTAAGAAACTGATCTGGAGAAGTTTATGATTGCGTCCGGCCTGCCATACAATTAACAGACGAGAGGTTCGTTTGATGGATGTGGAAGCGGATAGACAGATCGGTCCTCGATGTTGCGTGTACGCTGGTGATCTGTCGACCAACTGAATGCTAAGCGATAGAGAACGGATCATGATTGTATTTTTTTGTGAAGAGTCAGGGATGGTGAAACAGTGATGGTACTCTGCACGATCCATTGCTGATCATGACTAGAAAATAGGTAAGATAGTATGCATACACTTCCAATACCCTTCCAAAATTCTACACGATCAACGACGACGCACAGGATTTTTCTCTCCTAGAATACCTCAACAAAACACCCGTTCCCAGGACCGCCGTTCGAACATGGAATTGTAGCGGCGCTAACTGTCGGACCACATAGTCACGGCATACCGGGTCCCGATGCAATAGTCCGACTAACTGTCGGACCACATAGTCACGGTATACCGTGTCCCGACGCAATACTCCGACTAACTGTCGGACCACATAGTCACGGTATACCGGGTCCCGACGCAATAGTCCGACTAACTGTCGGACCACATAGTCACGGTATAGAGTCCCGACGCAATAGTCCGACTAACTGTCGGACCACATAGTCACGGTATACCGTGTCCCGACGCAATAGTCCGACTAAATGTCGGACCACATAGTCACGGTATACCGTGTCCCGACGCAATAGTCCGACTAACTGTCGGACCACATAGTCACGGTATACCGGTCCCGACGCAATAGTCCGACTAACTGTCGGACCTCATAGTCACGGTATACCGTGTCCCGCCGCAATAGTCCGACTAACTGTCGGACCACATAGTCACGGTATACCGGGTCCCGACGCAATAGTCATGTCGAGCGGGTTGTCATCGCGCCGGACTAATTAGGATATTTAATTATCCAACTATCCATACGAGCTCCTCCTGAATAAGTGTATCGCAAATATTATATCTCTCCAGCCTACATAATATTGTTACCCATGTAGTCAAACCTAGATATTTGCGTCCCCAAAAGCGAGTTTGTCGCACTTGCACGATATCAACAACCGGAATACTCCAGTCTGATGTGACAATAAGCAGGACGCGTCTATCAGTTACGATCCACAGATTGAATAATGATATTACGTATTGGTTTTGTCTCATGCCTTAGAATGGAATCGGATGCACTGTTCATGTTGATTACGTCATTATACAGCTAGCCAGCGTTTAAATAAAAATTGCGCATTAGTCTTAGTTCATGATTGACGTTGGCGTACGTGGTTATTGGTGATCCTCCGGAACCCTGTATCGTGAGAAACACTTTGTAGTTAACTTCACATGATATCTTTTGGCATATGATCTATCCATACGTCATGACGTATACCCTGCTTCCGTTAGAAAGCCAATATTAGGCGATGCATTTGGCTTAGGCAAGGCTCGTTTTCTGTAATGTGAACACTTACAATTGTAAGACCTCCTACTCATACTTCCCGTACCTTTTCGTCAACGCTCCGTATCACCGACATATTTTCGTCTTCTCATCGCTGCTCAGTATAGTCAACCCGTTTTCACGGCTACTTTCAGACACGTAGTTTCATAGTTCTCGTACCAACGTTCCTGCCAGTAGTATCGTCGACAAGAGGCGAGCCAACTTCCCAGTACGTGGTATAGTCAACGTGAGACGTGTCCCCTTCAGGACTACAGGAACAAGTCAAGGAGGCCTCATGATGGGTTCTTATTAGGAGACGGTAACATCGTTACGGAACCTCGTCAAGTAAACTCATTAAACTCGTCAAGTCACCCTAATGAATTGATGACATAACTTTGCACGTGTGAACAAACTGTTCATCAGGCGGTAGTGTTATGAATCGATTAAGCTGTCTATTGGTAGATGTTAACGAACGACAGTTAGTAGCTTAGTATATCAACGTTTCACAAGGGGTCGCGAATCAATTACCAATTTAACCAGCCTGTTGTAGACTAAATGATTTGAGCCTCGTTGGGTTGAGTTGTCTCGTCATCCTCAATGCTGGACTCCTTCTTCAGCCGGTGTTTTTTTCATTATGAATGTGGCTTCGCATTATTTGATTTACTTGAGATACTAACCCCACCGACAGTTGATCTGGCTACACTGCACTTTGACATGCAGAGGTTGATTATAGTTGGATTTGTCTGATCCTCACCTGATGACAGCCAGAAAGACTAAAGGTTGTGCAGCATAGAAAACTGCTGCCATCTCGTCCTCTTACTCGCAAGTAGTTGAGCGATATTTAAATTTGTGAGGCAGATAGACCGTGAGGATGATCGTAGTTTCAAAACCCTCAGTCGCAGTATTCAATTCATGGTCCGAGGCACCTTTATCCACGACATTAATTAAAAAAAAACGCACCAATCCAGCCATCTATTCGAAAAAGAACGCATCATCTAAAAAGTCAATTCAAAGGAAATCTCCTACATCATATATAATTATTTCAAGGTTCTTAACGAACGATGTTCCCGGAGTCACACATAATTTTAAAGGAGTTGGGAAACTTTTATTCACGACATTAATTCAAAGGAAACGCAATGATCCAGTTATCTATTCAAAAGAAATAGCATATCTAAAGCATTGTTTAAAATGAATATCGCACAAGATGATTGTGAGGTTCTCAATGAACTATGTTTTCGTAGTCACACTTCTGAGTCACACTTCTGAGTCTCACTTCTGAATCGCACTTCTGAATCGCAATTCTGAGTTGCACTTCTGAGACATTTATGAGTCACACTTAGTTGTTTGGAGGAGTGAACACAGGTTAAGTGGGACAAACAATGCTGATGAGCCAGAGTCATTTACAGACGTAGTAAGAGTTGAAGGAAACAAGTGTCGCTGGTGTGACAGAGTTGTTTGAAGACGAGACCGGAGTTTATTGAGACAAAAACTGGCCAACTGAGAACATAATTATTAATAACATGTACTGTTTGTTCGACATGATCCAGGGATAGAACAGAGATTAGAATAGACGGTTCGTTTTTGGCCAAAACTAAAAACTGGTTTAAATAATAGTTGATGCAGTGACCTGTTCTTTTGAGTCCCATATGGGGATTTGCTCCGACGTTCGAGGTTATGAGGCAGCGCGAACCACATTTATTAGGCCTGAAGATTTGACGGGAGAAGGCCAGCCACGTGGCTCTTTAATGTAATGTACGCCGCGATTTATGAAGGTAGGGGATGTATTGCGTAGCTAATATATATTAAAGTGGAGAGAACCTGATTAAAAAAGAAAAGAAAATAGTATTAAGCTTAATTTCAAGTGAACAAATCGACCAGGTACACATTTCTGCAAAATATTATCATTCATTACTTTTTTTGGACAGTACCTGAACATATCTCAATGAGATGTATTTTAACCTTAAAAAATTACTTATGATGAAGCTGTTCCAATGCAGGAGTAAACAAAACACACGAAGTTGTATTATTTAGTTGTGAACAATTTCATGACGACTTTTGCTGGTCTTGGTTCCACTGCATGTCATGTTTATCGCCTCACTGTACCCTACCCATCGTAACTGGGAAGATTAGGTTGCCAGTCACCTGTGTGCGTGGAATGAAACAACTGATATGACACGTTTGTCGTCCGACTGTAGCTCATAAATCTTACCAACCGCGGCCCATAAATCTTACCTACCGAAGCCCATAAATCTCAGCCAGAGCCCGTAAATATTACTTTTCTATTTAACGATCGGCTATTGCGCATTGCGTGCAACTAATGACTGCAGGCGAGACAGTGTTCCAATTGTTGGCAGGATTAGTGAAAGCTTTAAATTGTTAGTGAAATGTTCGGAGTGAAAACCGTAGACGAATCAATTTTTCCGTCTGCTGAGTTTTGCGGCATTACTTCATACGTTCCTTGGAAAAAAGAGACCATAGTTTGGGAGATTATTTAATTTTAATTTAATTTTTAGTTATATGAAATCTAACACAGAATATTCGCAGGTATATTTTTTTGCGCTAAGTCCACTAAAGAAACTGGAAAAAATTGAAAGCAAGAAGAATGTTCATCTGTTCATAACTATAAAAAATGCTGACATCGAGAATGCAAGTAAGTGAAAAAGGTGGCAAGAGAATCAATGAAGAAGGATGACTAATGATGGAGTGTGATTTTAAAATATATGAAGCAGCTGGAGTAATTAAAGGCATACATGTTTGTATAAATAGAAGATATTAGCTGCAGGATGTACGTGACCAAACGCAAAAAGATTAACAAAGACATAAGGGGCATCAGTACAAGCGGCAGCCGCATGTGTAGTAGCAGCAACAAAAGGATGAGCAGCAGCTGAAGCATCATCATCAGTTGCAGTCGGTAGGGTAACAAAAGCAGCTGTAGCATTATCAGCAGCCGCATGTGTAGTAGCAGCAACAGAAGGATGAGCAGCAGCTGAAGCATCATCATCAGTTGCAGTCGGTAGGGGAACAGAAGCAGCTGTAGCATTATCAGCAGCTGCACGTGTAGTAGCAGCAACAGAAGGATGAGCAGCAGCTGAAGCATCATCATCAGTTGCAGTCGGTAGGGGAACAGAAGCAGCTGTAGCATTATCAGCAGCCGCATGTGTAGTAGCAGCAACAGAAGGATGAGTAGCAGCTGAAGCATCATCATCAGTTGCAGTCGGTAGGGTAACAAAAGCAGCTGTAGCATTATCAGCAGCCGCATGTGTAGTAGCAGCAACAGAAGGATGAGTAGCAGCTGAAGCATCATCGTCAGTTGCAGTCGGTAGCAGCCGCATGTGTAGTAGCAGTAACAGAAGGATGAGCAGCAGCTGAAGCATCATCATCAGTTGCAATCGGTAGGTGAAAAGAAGCAGCTTTAACATTATCAGCTGCTGCATGTTGCAACACCAGAAGGAAGAGCAGCAGCAACAGATGCTACAGCTGTAGCATCTTGTGCGACGCTACAGCTGTAGCTAGAACTGTAGCATCGCACAAGAAGCAATTTCGAGAGAGTCCTTCAATATTAGCCGCGTCGTCGCTGTGCTGCAAATATTGGAGCAAGCATTTCCTGTCTGAGAGGAGGTCTTTGAACGAGGACAGAGCAGCGAGGACTCGTCTTGTATATGGAAAAGTTATTTGACGTCGAGAACACGAGTTCGGAGAGAGAGTTTTTTAAAGGCGAGACAGAGTTGATGGGGACAAGTTTTGCTAAAGCGACAAAAATTTCTTAAGACAAGAATCGAGTTGAAGGAAACAAGTGTTGTTTGTGCAATTGCTGCTTGAAAATGAAAATGGAGTTGAAAGGGGCAAGTTCATCGGGTGCGGCAGAGTTGTTGGAAGGCGAGGGCAGTGTTGAAAGAGCGAAGTGTTGTTATTGCTACAATGAACACACGTTAAAGTTTCTTCCGCAACAGAGTACCGTTATGGCAGAGTAAAAAAGTTTGAATGCATTCGAAAGAGTTGTTTGAATTTCGGGTATACGTTTTTGTGATAGCGGTGGTCTCGTAAAGCACCTGAATCCAAAATTTTCGGATTTTGCCAGCCTCTGGTGACACCGAAACGCAATTGTTGAGCCTACGGATTTAGCGGCAGTAGGCAAAAATTATGGAATTCTAATTAAATACATGATGAAAATTCTTCAGCAGCATTAAGAAAGATCTTGTAAGAAGAAGGACGCTTGTTTGAAGAAAAGATTGCAAAAAAAATCGCTTCAAAAATAAATGTCTCGGCAGTTTATGGATTATAGTCGAAACTGATGGTTATCCTTCATTTATATTTTCTCCTGATTCAATAACCAGAAGTAAATTTAAACTTTTTTAACCAGAAGAAAATTTGAACGAAAAATCCTATTCCACGCTTGTGTTGACACAAATTCACACAATGGATACAATTATATCGAATGGAAACAATTCAATTGAATGGATTGGATTCTATGTAACATTCAAAGAAACCAATTCCATTTAATGGATACAGTTCCATGTATCATTCAATTGCAACAATTCCATTGAATGGAAACAATTCCATGGAACGTTCAATTGCAACAATTCTATTGAATGGAAACAATTCCACGGAACATGTAAAGGAAAAAATGCCATTGAATGCAAACAATTCTATTGAATTGAAAACATTCCATGAAAATTCAATGAAAACACTTCCAGTGAAGGAGTAAACAACCAGACAGTTGTAAGCTAAAGTTGCAATGTTAATTTATTACGTTACTATAGCTTACGAGTCGAAACTTTACAAGGTAATAAATTTGCTTGCCAGAATGCATTGAATACAACTTCATATATGAAACGCTTATAGTCCTCCCATAGCTCATGAATCAGAATTCCCAAAGTTTCACAGCAGTTGAAACAATGTTCCAATGTTGATGTTCGAATTGGTTTAGGACGTAAGTTAAACATTGGGAGTGAAATAGTGAAATCCGTATATTATTTAGCTGAATTTTCCCAGCTACGTGAATTGAGAGTCGTAGCATTTTCATGTGCAACATTCTTTTTAATTCTCTCACATTAGTTTGAGAGATACAAGTTTAACTTTTCTGCATGTACTTTCTTACGTAGGGCAAAAACAGCCTTAAAATATTACATTTTAGTACATTTAGTACATAGTACTTTTAGTACATTTTAGTACATTTTAGTGTACCAACAAAAACGGATAATTCCAACAAAGAAACTATCGTCAGCAAAACGAAAGTTGTTCACCTACTCTCACCTACTAAATTGGATGGCTTTCGTCGTTCATCCTGCAAGCCTCGCAAGACAAACTACAGGAGTCCGTCATATGACCCCCGATGATTCGCTTGCTCAATACCCCTTAGTTTGAGAGGCTACTCAATTGTTCTCCCGTATTAGCAAATTAACAAGATATTTTGGAATGGATACCCGTAAAATAGATGCCACTACTCTCAGGTGATATATCATCTTGCAAACACGATTGTAAAAGCATGAAAAAAATGACTCATTTTGTCGAAAGTAATATTCTCAATAATGTAAGTCAAGAAAAAGAGGCGACTCGGGAAGCCCCAAACAAGGTTGAGCTGACGATGGAGTTAAGATAAGAAAAAACAGAGCATTTAGAGCTATAGAAGTCAATTGAAGCAAATATCTGCTAGTACATGAAAAATACTTGCAACAGAAGGCACGAAACCGAAAAAAACACGTTCAACAAATTCAAAAGTTTTATCAGCACCAGCAGCAGCTGTAGCAACGATAGAATGAAGAACTGCAACGTCAGTCTAATTATTATCAGCAGCTGAATGTAGGAACAACAGTAAGAAGAGCATCAGCATCAGCTGTAGCATCGTCAGCAGCTGCCTCTAGTGACAACAGAAGGAAGTGCTGCAGCATCATTGGTGTAATCATCAGTACCAGCAGCAGCATCAAGAATAAGAACAGCAGCTCCAGCGGTAGCAACATCTGCAGCATTTGAACTGGAGCAATTTTGAAAAAGTCATTCAATATTTGCCGCGACGAAGCTAATCTACAAATATTGGAGGTAGCGCATCTTCGCCTGAGAGGAGGTCTTTGAAGGAGGACAGAGCAGCGGGAACCCATCTTGCTAATGACAGTTATTTGAAGAAGGGAACAAAATTGTTTTAAAGATGAGAAATGAGTTGGGTGGAACGGAGTAATTTGATGAGAAGAAAAGATTTGAGGAAAACTTGTGTTGCGGGTGCGACAGAGATGCTTCATGACGAGAACAGAGTTGTGGAAGACACGTGCTGCGTGAGCGGCAGAGTTGTTTGAAGGCAAAACGGTGTTGCTTGTGGACAAAGAACACACGATACAACGAAACATGAATGCTTCTTGAATTTCCGGGAAATATTTCGATGAAGACGAATGAGTTGATTGAAATTGGAGTAAAAGTTTGGGCGCGGGCGGTGGCCTGTATTAGCGCATAAATCTAAATTTTTCGTCTTACGACGATCTCCGGATGCCCCGAAACGCAATTATTAGATCAGTGGGTTTAATTTTAGTAGGCAGGTAATATGGCATTCAAATGGAATATATAATGCCGATTCTCAAGGGAGAGTAGGGGTTCACTATAAAAGAAGAAGTAATAAGAGGAAAGCTGGTTTAAAAAGGTACCTCACACAAAATTTAGTTTAAAAATAAATGACTATGTAAATTATAGATGATAACAGTATTTCAGTGTTTCGTGATGCATTCCCTTTGATTCACTGAACAAAAAATAAAATAGGACCAAAAAATCTAATCCTAAACATGTATTGACATGAATTTTCCTTTTTGAAACTGATCTACAAGACAGCAAATTTATTGTAGTACTTAACAACGTGGCAGCTGTAACCTCGGGTTGATTTTTTATAATGTTTGCCCATTTGTAGTACATATATGACACGTTTATCGTCTGTCTATAGCACATAGATCTCAATTTTTGAATTTACAATCGTTCATTGCGAGTGTGCATGACGTTCAACAAATGACTGCAGGTGAACTACTTTGAGGTGTAAATGACTGCAAAAAGTACATTAAATATGCGGAGTGAAATCCGTAGACTATAGGTAAACATTTATGGGGTTGCGAGCTCTCCTGAGTTATTGCATTTTTTTCGGTCGCCATAATTATTGTAAAGTACAGCAATAGACTAACAATTTTGATGTATTTTTTTGAATTAATTGTTTTTAAGCAGAACAAAGTCCCCTGAGAAATGATGATCAGTTATTGTATATTTCCATTCTGAGCACATAAGACAAAACCGAAAAAATAGTGTGTAGGTACGACGAGCGTTCTCATCTCATCGTACCCGCAAGGAAGGAAGCTGATGAGGTATCATCATAATGTTGCTGCAACCGTTCATTTGTTTCCCAATGAGACAAATTACAATAGTCTGTTAATTACTCGCTGATTGCTCCCACTCTTTCTCTGATGAGCAGCAAGAGTTTGCTCCCACTCTTTCTCTGATGAGCAGCAAGAGTTTGCTCCCACTCTTTCTCTGATGAGCAGCAAGAGTTTGCTCCCACTCTTTCTCTGATGAGCAGCAAGAGTTTGCTCCCACTCTTTCTCTGATG
>SDVV010004249.1:0-20401 GCA_016164225.1 Gammarus roeselii
GTATACATATTTATTTAGCCAAAATAAATATTTGTTGCACTGCCATTATGATTGGAAGCTGTTTGTACTAGCTGAACGGAAATGTTGTAGCTACCTACAGAGATATGCAACAATGAGATCAAAAGATGCGATTGCCTAATCGTAATAGTGCTTGTGATGCACGTATAATGCGTTTAGTGTTATTAGGATAATGTAGGGTCAATTAAGAACCTCTACATCACTCCCCATTCGGACTACAGCCAGGGATGCAGTATTATTTTCTCCCTTGCTTGGCTGACGTCCAAATGCGCAGCGTTAGCTACATGTTGAGGCGCTCTGGTGCTCTTACTGCTCTGACAGACCTGGTGGTTCGAGTGAATAACCTGACTTAAGGTTGTGGGTTTATTTGTACTCTCTGTCCTGTGGGGGCTTGCGGTGGTATTTTTGCTGGTTGGGTCTGGGTTCGTGGCGTGTGCCGGTCTTCTGTACGTGGGGCGTCTGGTGTTAATTGAACTACCTCAAATGGTCCTTCGTATGGTACTTCGAGCGGGCGCCGTACTCTGTCGTTGCGGACAAAGACGTGCGTCGCTGTTTTGAGTTTGGGTCGAGGTGTCCCTCTGCTGGTTGAAATGGTCGAGACTGTGCCGGACCAACTTCTTTCATGAAGTTTTGGAGTCTCTGGTTGTGCTCGGTGATGGCGGTCAGTGCAGGATTGCGGTTTCTGACCAACAGGTCGCATGGAAGTCGCAAGTTTACTCCAAGCATGAGTTCTGCTGCTGAATAGCAGATGTCCTCTTTTACTGCGGTTCGCATGCTTAGGAGGATGGGTGGAAGTTTTTCCACCCAGTGGTGAGGATCTGCCTGTGTTTTCAAGGCATCCTTGACTCGGCGGTGGAGTCGTTCGATCAGGCCATTGGCCTGAGGGGGGTGAGCGGTGGTCCTGATTCGCACCGAACCAAGGGTTTCCATGAGACTGGTCCATAATGCTGATTTAAACTGAGGACTGTGGTCTGTGGTGATGCTGATGGGGCAACCATAGCGTTAGATCCAAGTGGCAAGGAAAGCTTTGCTGACTGTTTCTGCTCGTGCATCTTTGATGGGACAGATTTCAGGCCAGCGGGTATGTCTGTCGATCATGGTGAGTAGGTATTCGTACCCCTCATTGTGAGGTAAGGGTCCCACGAGATCGAGATGTACCTGCTAAAACTTTCCTCTTTCTGGTGGTATGGTTTGTGATGGAACAAAGTTGTGACGACTTATTTTGTCTTTTTGACAGTTTGTGCACTGCTCACACCATTGTCGGATGTCTTTCTTTATGGCTGGCAACACATAACGCGTGACAAGTTGCTGAACTATGGCACGCTTCCCAGGATAAGAGGTGTTGTGCACTTTATGGAAGAATTCCTTACGCATTGTCTTATGTAAGGTCGGCACACATTGTCATGTATGTGCATGTAGATTCCATCAACTTGTTGTAGGCGGAAAGTTGAATCCTCGTCTTCCAGTAGCGCTTTCAACTCTTGGTCTTGAAGTTGTTCCGTGCGAAGTCGTTCTTCATCAATGTTTGTGAATATTGCTGTGAGAAGGTAATCGCAATGCTCATCGATTGGTTTAAGAGGCAGTTGCGTGGCTGGTTCCTCTTGATCATGACATCGTGACAAAGCGTCTGCGACTTGGTTCTTTTCTCCAGCGATGTGCCGGATATCAGTTCTGAACTGACTGATGTAGGAGAGTTGGCGGCTCTCCCGAGGAATGTCTCGTTCCTGTCGTTCGTGAAGTGCACCAACCAATGGTTTATGATCGGTGATGATGGCAAAGTCTATGCCTACGATGAAGTAGCGGAAATGCTTCACTGATAGATAAGGTGCAAGCAATTCTCGACCAAAGGTGGAGTATTTCCTTTCCCTTGGCTGTAGTTTCTTACGGAAGAAAGCTAGCGGTCTCCATTCTTTGTCATGGAGCTGCTGTAGCACTGCTTCCACTGTGGTGTTGGAAGCATCCACTGCAATTGTAATTGGTGCATCTGGCAATGGGTGATGGAGCATTGTTGCTTGAGCAAGTGCTGCTTTTGCATTTTCGAATGCCTGGTTTGCTTCTGGGTTCCACTCAATTTTGTCATTCTTTCTGGGTTTCCCCGATAGAAGTGTGTTAAGTGGTGCCATGACTGAGGCAATGTCATGCAAGAATCTGTTGCAAAACTGGATCATTCCACAAAATGTTCGGAGCGTCCTGATGTACACGGGCTTCTCAAAATCGTTGATAGCCTTGACCTTCTCTGGCAACGGCAGAATTCCCTGTGAGGTTATTCTGTGTCCAAGAAAGTCCACTTCAGGGCGTCCAAATTCACTTTTGAGCGGGTGAATGACTAGCCCATGAGCTACTAGTCTGGTGAAAAGTTCTTCAATGTCTTGGAGATGCTCAGTCTCATTTGAGCTGGCAACTAGTATGTCATGCACGTAGTTGAAGTTCGTGACTGGGCGTCCTACGACGGATATGTCACGAAGGACTGTGTCAAGAAATCGTTGAAAGGTTTGAGCTGCACCGCTGAGACCATAGGGCATGCGAGTGAACTCAAAAGATCCAAAAGGGGTGGTGATAGCCGTTTTGGGTATGCTTTCCTCGTCCATGGGGATTTGGAAGTAGGCACTGGCAAGGTCAACCTTTGAGAAGATGGTTTTTCCTGCCAGTTGTGCTGAAAAGTCTTGCAGGTGTTTTAGGGGGTAGCTTTCGCGTACTGTCTGGAAATTAACCCTACTGTAGTCTCCGCACAATCTCCAGCCAACCTTCTTGGGTACTACATGTAATGGTGAGGCCCAAGGGCTTTTACTGGGTCGGGTGATCCCATCCTGCAGCATTCCTTTTATGGCTTCTTTTGCAGAGTCGGCGACTTTAGGATTAAGTCGCCTGGAGTGCACGAATACTGGTTGTCACTTTGTTGTGATGATGTATTTTACATCATGCTTAGGTTTGGTCAATGCAGTGTTAGGCATTGTGATTGTTTGTGTTTCTCTAATCATTTTCTATAGCAGTCCGGGTCGTCTTCTAGGGTGTTGAGTGTTGCACCGGCTAAAGCCAGACCTGCGGAGGCAGTCAGGCTCGAGGAGGTATCCATGAGCCGCCTGTTATATAGGCTACCACAAGCTTGTGGTGGGCAAGCAAGTTAGCACCGATAATTGGTTGGTCAACCTGGGTTATGATGAATGGCCAAGTTATGTCCTTGCGCAGGCCAATATTGAGGGTCATCAGCCGCTCACCATAGATGGGTATGCTGCTAATTTCCTAATTTCTGGGGTCGGTTGCTTGAGGTGGAATGACAGAGACAGCAGCACCTGTGTCTATTAAGAAGGTGAACTTGCTTTTCCTGTCCAGTATGGTTAGGAGACGAGTCTTCTTGAGGGTTATTGCCGTGACGGTGCTCCTGTTGTCATCACGGGATCTCAGTTTCCCTCCTGGTTGTTGAAAATGTTGCTCATGTCACATGGTAATGTGCATCTGCGAGCATTTGTGCCAAAGCGCGAGTGGAAATGGCAACGCGTACTGTTTTCTGCTGAAGGTTCACGTCGGCGGGATGTGCTTCTTCCTCTGTTTCCATGGTTGTTGTAATGTGGTCGTTGTTCCAGCTTTTGCAGTCTGGTCAGGAATGATTGTTGTTCTTTATTCGTTTTGTTCTCCAGGTTGTGGATTGTTCTCTCCAGGTGGTCAATTGTTTTCAGAAGATGGTCTTTTTCCTGTGGGAGTGCTCTACTTTTGAAATTCATTTCTGACATTCGTGAGGTCAGAGCATTGATAGTTAGAGTGGTGTCGCTGTGCATAGCTGTGTTGTGTTGTAGCCGTGGTGTGGATGTTGGCAGAACACTACTGATGTTGTTACTGGAATGTTTGACTCAGGGTATTCAGTTAGTATATTATCTGTTGCCTCCACAATGTCAATTAGGGTTGTCTTATTGTTGACCAATAGTGCATTTATGATGTTGGTCGGTATTTCCCTCATATTTCTTTCAAGAATGGGCTGTTGTGGTGTGCAACGGATTCCGAGTCACTACTAAGAAGGTGTCGAAGATGGGCCAGGAACTGTGCCATTGGGCGGGTTCCTCGTCACTCTAAGTCCAGAATTTGTCTTATGCGAGCTGATTCCGGTAGTGTGTTTAACGAAGTGATTTTGATTTTAATTTTATTGTAGCGGTCATCTCCTCCATTCATGACTATGTCCTGAAGTGATAATCGTAATTGTGGTGGTAGGGCTTTGGGCGTCAACCGGACTTTGGTTTGATCATCTGTGATGGTATGTGCTGTGGAGTCGGCTTCTAGCAAGTAAAACCAGAAACCTGGTGCTTCAGGCATGTATGTTGTGACATTAAAGTCCTTGTTTGCAGTTATGCTGTCGAGAGTTGATGGATTTCCTACAATAAGGCTGTTGTCGGAGTTCCCTTCCTCAGAAATGTTGATTGTGTGGCTTGGTCGGCGAGCTGATTTTCAAGTTGTGATTCTGGTGACTGACTGGAAATAATTTTTCCAATTGCAATGTCTTGTCAATGTGGAATGTGTACCAAGGTGTGGAATGCAAATTGTTTTTGTTGAGAGATTGAGATAAATTTAATTCCTATGTGTGCTGTGAGATTGCAATTCCTCATAGTTCTTTTCACTGAGGCGAGGTTGCACCACTTGTTGTTGAGCACGAGCTTTCAACACCAAGGTTGTCACAAAAATTGGGAATTTAAATTGGTTCTAATTTGCTTTGGTGTGTGATGTGAATTCACTAGCAGGTCACTTGCGCAGTGGCTTTGAATCTGCTGACACCAAGTTGGTACAAATTTATATAACAAATTAATTTGAATAATTGCCCAGTTAATTATTAAAATTAGCACCTTACTCAGCAGTAGTCGGTGTCAATGACAAAATGAAAAGTAAAATTTAGTCTATGCTAGCTTTTCTACCTCCAGTCCTCAAGAGTCTATGTTATTTCCCTCATGCAGTTCACTTTTCAAACCCAGTCTGCCTGTCCGTCGACCTTGATCTGTTATTTGTGCAAGTCACTCTGGGGTCACCAGTTTAGGTGTTGGAAAGGTGAATGTTAATTAATGAAGGGTAATTTACCCTTTTATGGTTACTCAACAAGTTAATAGTGAATGACCTTCTGTGAGCGATAACAATTCAAGTAAATTCAAGGCCAAATCTGACTCCAAAATATGCTATCCTTTTCTACAAATGAGGTTGAGTATTATGGGCAAGCACCAATAAACAGACACGAGGAAATAAGGCACATGGGAATCTTTTCTTTGGTATTGATCCCAACTTAACTATTTTCCCCTCTTAACTATTGGTCCAAGAATAATATAGAAGGGGAAAAGAAGATTTGATAGGAAAGACGGCATTAAATCTTGGTGGCGTCAATAGATTCCAGAGGGAGTTATCTTGGGGGGAACTTTTGTTCAAGTTCACTGATCAGGCACGAGTTAATTTCCATCTTGCCTGAAGACGGGTGTTCTCATGGCCTCAGTGGCAGGGGGTGAAAGGCTGCACTCAGAACATAGTTGGCTAACAATGTGTGACAGGGAAGATAATCACATACCATTCTGCCTGCCTCATACAGGCAGACAGATTGGGTGCATGTGATAACAATTTGTTATGTCACAAGAGAAATAGTATACCACTAAGGTGTAGCTACCAAGTACAAAAATAATAGAAGTCTTAAGCTCCCTAATGAATGATATTATTTGAAAGCTGTCAATATTAAAAAAATGTTATTTACACTTTATAGGCACTATATAGCTATATATCTATAAATAGGCATGGATCAAGGTAGGGTGCTACTCAGAATTAAAGATTGCTATCATGTTAGCATAATTGACAATATTGGTATGGCATTTGGCAGAGGCATCCCCCATAGCTAGCTTTGTGCCTTGCAGTTGCAATCTTGCATCTAGGTATTTATAATAGTGTCTTGCTGCAGAAATCTGCAACTGTATTTATTTGTGCTCTACACTGGGGATAGGATATATTAAACACTTTCATTCTCACTTGTCTTCTGTGGAGCAGTATCCAAGGTAAGCCTATGGTTATCTAGCCTAGCTAGTCTATCTATATGTTTGGCCAGTAGTCTTAAGGGACACTTTCCTCTGTGGCCACGGTATCACTTCCTTAATTTTGTTGCTATAGTGCGACCCGCCAAACGGAAGAGTCTAGAAAAACCCCGCTTAGCTTGTTGCCAGATTCATTTAAAAATATTTCTCTGAATTTTGTAAAAATATTTCACTGAATCTTGGAAAAATATTTCACTGAATCATCTATTTCATCTGATTCATGTTCCATGGCTTTTAGCGCGTGGGCATACATATTTATTTAGCCAAAATAAAAATTTGTTGCACTGCCATTATGGTTGGAAGCTGTTTGTACTAACTGAACGGAAATGTTGTAGCTACCTACAGAGAGATGCAACAATGAGATCAAAAGATGCGATTGCTTAATCGTAATTGTGCTTGTGATGCACGCATAATGCGTTTAGTGTTATTAGGATAATGTAGGGTCAATCAAGGACCTCTACAACCCCACCGCTTACATAATTTAATAAAATGTTATCAAAAATTAAGGTACTCCATACATTGTTTTTTCGCACAACGCTTCAATTCCGTGACCCTTGTAAATAAACACAATTTACATTTATTGAACTCGCTATTTTGGAAGCAACGCCCAGCTAGTAATTCCACAGTCACTCATCAAAATAAACCATTCTTTCTGCAGTGGATGTCGCGAAGAAAGTGGAATTTCAGGGTGTACCATCGTTTGCCTTCCATTCTCAGAGGACCCCACCGCAAACACAATCCTTCTGTCGGGTTTTGGTCAATTGATATTGCAAAGCATTTTTGCACATTTTGTTGTTTGTGTTCTCATCCCTCAGTGCCAATTGATAACTGTAAGAATTTTCCTTCACAGATTTCCATTTTTATTATATATTTATTTTTCTTGAAAATCCTCCAACCTATTATTTTGGTAACAGTGCGACGACCGGTTGTTGATTTCGGGTTATTACATTTGTTTAGTTTTAACCAACTGTATCATCGCAGGACGGTTGGACTCCCGCAACCCAACTGAATTACAATCTTTTTTATAAGTTAATATTTCTGATCCGCGTGCACCGTTCGCCGCGGACTCACCAAGAATTGCCGCTGTTTAAAAAGAGCCTATATGTATTTCTTAATAAGATTTGATCCACCAATACCGACGAATTTCCTGGAATGGCAAGGGGTACAGGTGTAACTCTGACGTAGAAGCACTCTAAAATAATACGCGCCTTGACCGTATAGATTATCAACTCCAAAATTGATATACTTTTTTGTCGTTTTTGAATTTAATTTATTTCCAATCATATTGCTTGTATTCATCTGTACCTTTCTATTACAATTTTACTTTAGCTCTTAATGTTCCATACAATTGTACACCCTATTTAATTTTGCGGGTCTGAGTAATTTTCGGTTCCTAGTTTTATATGCAACCACCGTACATGCATAATATACTACATCATATATGTATGTGGACGAGAACGTGTGTGTGTCTGTATGTCTATTCAATAATAATGATTGCTCGTGTTTGTGCATTCATATTTTAAGATCATGTTCGATGGTCCCCGGGTTGTGTTAATCCAATTGAGTAGCAAAATTCTAACTCCCTCTCCACAGGCGTTTCCATGTGAGGAGACATTCTTAGGGTACGAAACATTCCTACTGTTTTTTTTTTTTTGTATTATACTGGGGACATTGTAGCTGTCGCCGGTTCATGCCCAACCTTGTCACTCCATGTGGAGAAAATGAATCCAGGCCGAGTTTAACCATACTGATTTCCTTGTGTACACCCTCTACCGGTGCCTCACCTCGGTAATTCCGTACAACTAGATTAACCTTGGAACTGGCCGCACTGTGATGTGCCTCAGTAATATTCCGTGGCAACTGATTGTGATTGCAAAACCCTCGAAGTCAAGATGGGCGTGATTACCTCCCTCCGACAAAGGATACCTCCCTCCAACAAAGGATACCTCCCTCTGACAAAAGGTACTTCCCTCCGACAAAGGATACCTCCCTCCGACGAAGGATACCCCCCTCCGACGAAGAATATCTCCCTCCGACAAAGGACACTTCCCTCCGACAAAGCATGTACTGGAATGGAACCCCACTTCTGCTCAGTTTAAGTAGTCCGGTTTTATTCTACAGTCATAGACACTGGTCTATACTGGATCCCGTTTTTCTCGTTGTATTTCCCTCATCTTATTTTTGCGTAAGCTAAATCAAAGTGACATCCCATTCATCTGATACCAATTAGCAATTGACCCTGACAAGCAAACGTAAATTCCATGGTTATAAAAGTGAACCACGATGATTTGAATTACCTTCTAAGCAGAAAAACCAAGGTTGTCTTGTCGCCAATTGTTGTGTTAAGAATGTTTTACAGATATTGTGTTGCTAGCACCGACTCTCTCACTCCAAAAGCTTCTTGGTATCTGTAGCAATTTTGCTGAACCCCATGATATTGTATATAATACTACATAATCTTTTTGTATGCTAGTTTGACAGGAAGGTCTTCGTTATTATTTCTCAACTGAAATATAACTAAGTAGGGTCGCACTTGGTTATGAAGATGAAATTCAATACCTTGGGCACATCATCACTTTAGATTCCAATGATGCCAAGGATGTTTCAAAACAAGCCAGGCGGTAAATAACGCTGGTAACATGCTGATACGAAAAAAATTGTTTGCAACAAGGAAAGCTAAAACCCAGCTCTTCAAATCATATAGTTATCAGAATTATTGGAATACACAGAGGAGAAATGTATTTCAATATATCATAGAAAAAAATGACGGTGAGTTTGTGACGACGCTTGTCCTTCTAACAATCGACTCTACCGGAGTGCGATGTGCATGCATGATAGAATATGAGATGATATGCCTCAACATGAATAAGCATATATAAGTATAAACATGGAAAATATATGGTATGATATACAATGAATGAGCATACACAGGCATGAAAAGTTGGAAGGATTAAAAGACTTGACATTTTATGTATTACTTATATTTGCTAGAATGACCATATTTATTCAGGACAATAGTAGGGCTATATCAGGGTAACTGTATTAGAGCTCTACTACAATTACCTTGTCATGCATGCCCATCGCACTCGGGTACGGAGCCAAAAAGCTGCCGGTGCGGCCAACTGCCTTCATTCAATCATGGTCCCTGCTGTTGCAGTCCCTGTCCCCATTCCGTTGGACCTTCCCACATACTTATGCCGCCATAAATCCTACCGCATCGACGACCGTGCTTCCGCACACCATCCAAGCTGTGTACAGTCTTTTCAAATCAATTGTTTCAACTCGCGGATCCAGCATCGTTCACTTAGTCAAGTCATTCGTATTCAGTCACCATAATGCCATATTCTTTGAGCGAAATGATATTGATTAATCCTCGTGAAAAACTTGAAAACTTCTTCCCAGCATAGTTTTTGTTTCAACATCAAATTGTTTTGAGCAACTTTTTCCAAATAACCTGTTATGTGTCCACCTCATTCATTTTATACAATGTCAGTACATCAGTGGACGGGTCTCTTTTAGTTGGTTTATCGATACAAAAAGAGATCTTGAATAATTGATAACTGATAATTGAATTGCTCCTGAGTTGACGGTTGATGAATTGTTTAAAATTTGTTGCGTTGATTAAGCTTACGATGATGACTTTAATAAAATAGTTGACGCTAAATTTACATATGAATAGTGTTGAATCAAATAACGACGAAGGGAAAATTGATCTCCTGCCCCAATCCCAACCTGTAGCCCGGTTCAGTGCTTAATTGACCGATTGGCGTTCCAGGCTAGGAGAGGTAGGTGAGGTAAATTGATCGGTTCATTTTCTGAGTCCACAATTCAATCTTATTTTCTGAAGGGCTGTGTTTATCACAAATTTTTTATGAGAGAGCAACGAACGCGCGATGCGATTGATGAGGGCAGGGTCAATAACATGGTATTGAAAAGGAAGGACGATGCCAATGTAGACTGTGCACGTAATGGTCATGTCTACACGGCAAGGACAAGCTTTACATTGCATAAATAAATGTGGGTTGAAATGCCTCATGGTTCTACCGAGTCCAAAAATTGGAACACACGGTATATGAAATATTGAAACATAAAGTGCTTAACGATGCAGTATGAATCTTACGGTAAAATACATGATTCTGCCTTGATGCACGCGGTAATGACTGAGCGCCATAAGATACACTGGTCATACGAGTGCACGGAAATGATGGGGAAAATACTGAGGAAACGAGAATACAATGTTGGAAAAGGAACTTATTAGTCAACACCGAATGTAGTTGACGTTGAAGAAAAAAGTCGTAGCCCTTGGTGAACACATTGTATGAAAATCTGTTGAAGATCTGAAAAAGACGTAGAAATTACACTGAACCAACAACGACAATTCCAACCAATACCGAGATAAGAGCGAAAGAATATGTTGCATTTATAATCGGAGGCTAGTCAATAGTGAGTAATTGATGCAACCGATGTAAAAGTGTAAAATGCTCGACGAAAAGTTGGCGACATAGGAGCACTGCTTGGTGCCGTGATAGAGGTCGACACGATACTGACATAGGAGCACTGCCTGGAGCCAAGATAGAGGTCGGCGCGATACTAACATAGGAGCACTGCCTAGTGCCGAGATAGAGGTCGGCACGATACTGACATAGGAGCACTGCCTAGTGCCGAGATAGATGTCGGCACGATACTGACATAGGAGCACTGCCTAGTGCCGAGATAGATGTCGGCACGATACTGACATAGGAGCACTGCCTAGTGCCAAGATAGAGGTCGGCACGATACTGACATGCCGGTATAATGTAGGCGTATACATGGTTGATGCCGGTATAATATGAACATAAACACACACACAATTTGTATGCATATACAGGATCGGGTTAACATCTGAGGCATTTTTACCTCCTTAAAATAAAATCCATTATTTTTTTTGTTACAAGATACCTAATGGGGATCAGCGTTATCATGATAGGTTAAAAGATCTAGACATCCTTAACTAACCAACTTAACCAAGAATTATGTGTCATCTTTCGCGATTTCCTGCTTACGTATGTTACTTATTCATCTAGTGAATCAGCTTCACGGCATTTTATGTTAAAAGAAATAATCATCCTAGCCTAACCTAACCTATTGTATCCAAGAAACTATGTATTTTCGATCGACTTTTCATGCTTGCATATAATTTTTAGTTTTTTAAGATTAATGCATAAGAAATATCTCCACTTGACTCTACATTTTGACCTGTCCTTCGCAGTTTCGATACACACTTCCAATTTTGATCTAGCAAATTTCATCTGTTTTCCTAGATAATTTCATCGTTGTTTGATTGTTATAGCTATTTTTTTATATGAATCTTGATTTTTGATTTGACACAATTCAACATCACTTTTACATGTTATTCACACCCATAAAAAAATCTAACCTTACCTAACCTAACCTTATGTATGGTATTCAGTCATTGATATATACATATGAACCCCTCCACACTTTTTTTATATAACTTTCACCTTGCATAATATCTATCTCATTTCAATGCTTGCTATTCTGTATTGCAATTCATTGCAAGTCATGTTAAATATCTGCAATTTCTTGATCGTACAAGGGGTGATTTTGGTGGTAGTTGGAGAAGACCATGTATTCAGCCAGAGGAGCTTGCCGCTCTACCGCCTAAATATCGGCCACACCTTCAAACTGGAATAATATCTATCGCATTTGTCAATGCAAGGCAGATATTCAGCCAGAAGAGCTTGCCGTATTTCCGCCTCAATATCGGCCATACCTTTGAACTGGAATAATATCTATCACATTTCAATGCTACTCATTCTGTACTGCAATTCATTTGAAATTATGTTGCATTTATACATTTTAATGCTAGTCATTCGAAATAAATTTAGGATATTGCAAAAAAAAAATTCTATCATATATTTTTATGGATATTAGATTTATAACACGTTTTATTAGATTATCATTCTTTCGAGAACATAACTATTCACTCCGAAAATCGACCCTAGCAACTGCACGAAACATACGTATTGACTTCAACTTCCTCGCTGGTCATATCTTGATCGGCGATATCAGACCCAGTCGAAGGGTTCTTTGTTGATGAAGAGCATTATTTATCACCTGGAGCTGTCGGCTCATCATATCGGTGTAGGATTTATCATTTTTTTAACTATTGGGTTCTAGACAATTGCCCTCTGTACACATTTTAGATAAACGGATACCTTTGGCAGAAGTGTATGCAACACATCCAATCCTGACCTTGTAATCAAAACTTCGTTTATAGTCTTCAGCGAGCTTTTTCTCAACGCTAATTTTTTAATTATAGTTGCATGTTCATGACATCGAATATTTTCAGTTTTTTCCTTACTGTCGCCAACATTACCATTCACTATATTCCCGCACAGTTTCGAACTACACATAATTCTACCAGCATTCAAACGTTTGTGACACGATTCTTTCTCTTCATGTTTTATCACCAACAATTTTGAAACAAAGTCAGGTATACATTTTATTTCATTGTACAATTTAACACTTCTTATACTTGATACAATTTCATCACCCCATTTGATAATTCAGTTTCCTTCAACTTTAACAGGTTTTTCTTCACATATTACCTCCTCGGTATCACTATCACACGTTTTAATATCACTGTCATTGGTATCCATTCCACTTGAAGTATCCCACGTTTTCTAATATTTTCATTTTATTCCATTTCGTCTAAGGTTTGGGTGTACTCCTCCCCATTTTACCCAAACTTTATACGTTCTACGTTTGCATGTTTGTGGCATCGCACTTCCTTTACTGCTCGCACCCTGTTGAACACTGTCTATCTCATTATATTGAAAACACAGGTCCGGTTTATTATATATTTCAGATAATGTTGACCTCTGAGATATTGCCAAAACCCGAACGTCAATCTTGATTTGCTTGATTTTATCTCCGCACTGCAAATAACACATACCCCCGCATTATCCTTTTTGGTAAAATATTTCCATATCAAACTTGGCCACATCCTTCTACATCCTTCTATATGCCGGCATATGCCGGTATAATGTAGGCGTATTCATGGATGATGTTGGCATATGCCGGTATAATGTAGGCGTATTGACGGTTGATGCCGGCATATGCCGGTATAATGTAGGCGTATACATGGTTGATGCCGGCATAATGTAGACTTACACACACACACATCGGGTAACATCTGAGGCATTTTTACCTCTTAAGAATAAAATCTCTTGTTTTTTTTACAAGATATTTAATGTGGATCAGCTTTACGTCATGTTAGGTTAAAAGAACTAGGCATCCTAACCTAACCAACTTGACCAAGAATTATGTGTCATCTTTTGAGTTTTCCTGGTTACGTATGATACTTATTCATCGAGTGGATCAGCTTCACGGCCTGTTATGTTAAAAGAACTAATCATCCTAACCTAACCTATTGTATCCAAAAAATTATGTATTTTCGATCGACTTCTCATGCTTGCATAAGATTTTTTCAGTGTTTTAGGATCGATGCATAACAAATATCTCCACTTGACTCTACATTATGATCTATCCTTTGCAGTTTTGATACACGCTCCCAATTTCGATCTAGCAAATTTCATCTGTTTGCATAGATAATTTCATCGTTGTTTGATTGTTATAGCTATTTTCTATCATATGATTCTTGATTTTTGATTTGACACAATTCTATATCACTTTTACATGTTATTCACACACATAAAAAAAACTAACCTAACCTAACCTAACCTTTTGTATGGTACATATAAAAAAATATATATATATGAGCCCCTCCACATGGATTTTTATATAATTTTCACCTTATTCTTTCTACTTCGCGGGCACTCTCGACCCATATTAGTTAGCTGCATGCCGAGATTGGAGTCAGTGTTACGTTGAGTGTAAATGGAGCAGGACAGCTCATCTTCAAATTGACAACAATGAATGTTTACGTGTCAAAAAAAAGGTTTACGTGTTTTGGAAGAAGGAATCTCCGAAGATGATGTGTTTCGGATTGAACAAACATTGACTAGTGTTGAAAATATCAGCTATCCCAGAATGGGTAAAACAAGAATCAAAAGAGTGGGAGATAACATTCATATATAGATGAATAAAAAAGAAAGTCGGCTTTGGGTAACTAATGTTGATGGGTTACAGTCGAATGTAACAAAGTTCGTGGGAAATAAGAAAGCAAATCTCGAAATTTATATGATCCAAGTGGAAAATCATCATGACTGAAATAAAGCTGTGTTAGTGGGAAATGGATTTTACCTAAGAACCACAAAAAATCTGGAACGTACGCAATAATTACTCAATAATGAAGATCAGAATGACTTTGAATTGGAGAAGTTTCGAATAATTAGGGATCAAGAAGAAGAAGCACTACATTTGTGGACTCACGGGAACGGTGTTGTGGGAATCTTTGGGGTAGAACCAGCCCTTTATGGGAAATGTAATAAACGTTCAACTATATGCTGTTCACCCCAGAACAACCAGCAACATATGGCAGGATCATATAGTGGTTGTAGAAATAGTACACTGCATTGCGTTCTGTAGGGTTAATTACTGTGGAGTAGATTGTAAAGGAAATCTTCATCTTTGGCTATGAAGATAAAGTAAACAGGATAGGAAATGAATATCAGGACATGATCATATACATAATGGATAATGAATTCGAATTATAATTGCCACAGTTGATATGAGTTGGAGATTTGTCTTCATGCACACAAATGTTACTCCAGTAAATTATGCTTTAACAGCAGGCAATAATCCAATGAAGGATGCTGATGAGGTTGGCAACAGAAGAATTATATTTATATTATGCTGTTATTGTTATATTTATGACTTCCATATTTTGATGTTATTTATGCAATAATTACCTGTAATCTTCTGAATATGTATTAACCAGCTCTGTTTTGATTATATTTATTTTGTACCTTAATTGCTGTACCAAGTGATATTTAATGGTCTCTGCTTGTGATTCCTCTAATTATTGTGGTTTTAATTAAGCAACTGTGCTACTTTAATTATGTGATCATTTGGGTTAGCTGCAGCCTGTCTAGCCACTATATTACTAATTATGCCTGAACTGGCATTGATTAATTTGGTGCTCAATTACTAATTTAGCTGCTGACTTCCTCATGATATTATACGGGGGCAGCTTGCCTCTCCTGTATATACTAAATGTTTAGATTGTGTGATCTAACTATTATTATTGATTTATTTAATGATTTGAGAGCAGTCTAACTGTCTCCTACTTTAGTTTGACGGTCATTGACTGTGCTCTACTCTATTTGTGCTGGTCACCTGAATGGATGCCAGACTATGCTAACTATTTTATTTATATATTTGCATGCCTTCTTTTGGGCAGCTTATTGTTACTTACTGTTGTGTTAACACTTACAGTTAGTTTGATGGTAGACTCCCAGGCAGGCCAAGCTGTGCTGTCCAAACCTAAAGCCTAAATAAGACCCACTCTACAAGGAAAAAAACTACCAGACCAATGTCCCCCAGGATCTGCCCAGACCAAAGTTGATGCAACTAGCCCTATGAGGGTAGCCGTTGGACCTGAGTTTGATTAGATTTAATTCGGGTCTCACTTCCACCAGCCCACAAGTATAGAAAGAAATGAGTGTGCAACCAACCCCAAGCTCACCCGACAATTGCCTCCAACAGAAGTGTCGGGCAAACACTAAGAAATAGTGGAAATCGAACTGGCCAATGGGATGGACCCCAGATAAAGAACAAAATATGATAGTAGGGAAAAGGCAAACAAAATGACGACAAGACTCACAAGACTTCCCAGGGAATCGGGAAACTAGGCCCCATGAATGGATCTCTAATGTAAAATTATTGATTATTGAATTAGCTATATAATGGGCCTAAAGGGCATTCTATTATTCAGCAGATTAGGGTGGAGTAATTGGAATGAAAATGAGAAATCATGAACTATTGAAATGATTTATTCACAATTGGACTTATCTAGCCACCAACCATGTGATTAGATTAGAGTTCTCAGCAGTTGAGCAGCAATCAAGATTTACAGAACGGTCAAGAATTTGCCAATCTAAATAAGGTATTCAAGATGGTGTGGGAACAGCTCTCAATTGAATTTAACCAAAAAAGATGGATGGTGAATTTCAGAATAATTTATGTAAATATATATCGGGGGCACAGCCGTAATGCCAGCCACTCAATGGTCAAGCAAGTAGGTTTAACTGTTGGAAGGTGTTGTGACTGTTGTGTGAGAAGCGAAGTACAGAACGGAGGTTAATCTGCAACAACAGAAACACTAACATGAAAACTATGTACATTATTTATATAAATATGAATGTTGTGGACCTCCTAATCCAATGCATGAAATACTAACTAATATTTAATTTACTTGACAAATTAAACAGGATCTGTGGTGCGTCAAAAACTGGCATGAAAGCCTCCCTAATTGAATCTCTGCAAGCTTAAAAGCTGCTTCCAAAATATTGCAACAAAACGGATCAAAAAAGGGAAATGGTTTCAAGATGCACAGATTCAGCTAGCCTGGAGATGAAAGATTAAAAAGAGCACCTAAATTAAATAAATGCAGTGTTGTAAATCAGATGAGGTTTTCCAGAGCAATGCAGCTGTACAAGTGGACAATGCTAACTTATATATGATTGATTGGGAAAATGGTCTCACCTTGAGCCTTGTGTCTTGCAGACCTATCTGCAGGACTCTCAGGGTTCCAGTGAAGACAAGGTATCCGAGGTCAAACACCAGCCAGGGATGAGGTAAGAGTCAGCTGGGAGGTGAGCAAGGTAATGAGCACCTATGTAACTCAAATTGAAGTGCTTTTTCAGTAGGTATCAACATAGGGCATATACTGAAGTTAGTAGCTCTAATATAGGTGCTTCATCTGCAAGTATAAAGCAGGAACACAGGGGTTAGGAAATGCCGGGTATTTCCGTTACAACGGAACAGCCTTCGATATTCGCATCAAAGATATGCTGGAGTATATGAAGGATTTTGAGAGGAAACTGAAACATCGTGATGAAGAGTATGGTTGGATGTACGAACCATGTCGCTCATGACAAATTTAAATATTGCCAAGAACCTATCTTGGGGGGTGAATGTTCTAGATGTGTCACAGATTGGTAAGATAAATATTAGGGTCCGATCAGATCTTGCTCAGTCAAGATTGTGATTCTGTTGTGGAAAGATGGGGGTATAGCTTGGTTTGTCGATTGTTCGAAAGAAATGGGGTAATGGGGTTAGTAATCTGTGCAAAAATGAAATAAAATTGAATAAATATAAATCCACGAGTAATGTGTGGCGACATCTGTAACGAAGTCACCATCAAGAATATGAAAATTATTGGAAAGGAAAGGCAAATCAGCCGTGCAAGTCGTCAAAGGATGTAGTGTCAGGAGATATTGAGTAAATGTGGTAGTCCTAGTATGAGACGAAGTGTTCGTTTGTGTGAAACTGTATTCAAATATGAAATGCTTGTAAAATTCAAACCATCTAAGATTGAAAGTCTGGCGTCTCTGCTAACTAATATGGGTCGAGAGTGAGAACGAAGTAGAAAGAATGAAGTGAAAGTTATATAAAAAAAACGTGTGGAGGGGTTCATATGTATATATCAATGACTGAATACCATACATAAGGTTAGGTAAGGTTAGATTTTTTATGGGTGTGAATAACATGTAAAAGTGGTGTAGAATTGTGTCAAATCATAAATCAAGAATCAAATGAAAAAAATAGCTATAACAATCAAACAACGATGAAATTATCTAGGAAAACAGATGAAATTTGCTAGATCAAAATTGGAAGTGTGTATCAAAACTGCGAAGGACAGATCAAAATGTAGAGTCAAGTGGAGATATTTGTTATGCATTAATCCTAAAATACTAAAATCATATGCAAGCATGAAAAGTCGATCGAAAATACATAATTTCTTGGATACAATATGTTAGGTTAGGCTAGGATGATTATTTCTTTTAACATAAAATGCCGTGAAGCTGATCCACTAGATGAATAAGTATCATACGTAAGCAGGAAATCGCGAAAGATGACACATAATTCTTGGTTAAGTTGGTTAGTTAAGGATGTCTAGATCTTTTAACCTATCATGTAACCAAAAAAATAATGGATTTTAATTTAAGGAGGTAAAAATGCCTCAGATGTTAACCGATCCTGTATATGCATACAAATTGTGTGTGTGTGTGTATGTCTATATTATGCCGGCATCATCCATGTATACGCCTACATTATACCGGCATGTCAGTATCGTGCCGACTTCTATCTCGGCACTAGGCAGTGCTCCTATGTCAGTATCGTGCCGACATCTATCTCGGCACTAGGCAGTGCTCCTATGTCAGTATCGTGCCGACCTCTATCTCGGCACTAGGCAGTGCTCCTATGTCAGTATCGTGTCGACCTCTATCTCGGCACCAGGCAGTGCTCCTATGTCGCCAACTTTTCACCGAGCATTTTACGCTTTTACATCGGTTGCATCAATTACTCACTATTGACTAGCTCCCGATTAGATATGCAACATATTCTTTCACTCTTATCTCGGTATTGGTAGGAATTGTCGTTGTTGGTTCAGTGTAATTTCTACGTCTTTTTCAGATCTTCAACAGATTTTCATACAATGTGTTCACCAAGGGCTACGATTTTTTTCTTCAACGTCAACTACATTCGGTGTTTACTGATGAGTTCCTCTTCCAACATTGTATTCTCGTTTCCTCAGTATTTTCCCCATCATTTCCGTGCACTCGTATGACCAGTGTGTCTTATGGCGTTCAGTCATTACTGCGTGCATCAAGGCAGAATTGTAGAGGTCCTTAATTGACAATACATTATCCTAATAACATTAAACGCATTATACGTTCATCGCAAGCACTATTACGATTAAGCAATCGCATCTTTTGATCTCATTGTTGCATCTCTCTGTAGGTAGCAACAACATTTCCGTTCAGCCAGTACAAACAGCATCCAACCATAATGGCAGTGCAACAAATATTTATTTTGGCTAAATAAATATGTATACTCACGCACTAAAAGCCATGGAACATGAATCAGATGAAATAAATGATTCAGTGAAATATTTTTACAAGATTGAGATAAATATTTTTACATGAATCTGGCAACAAGCACTATAGCATCAAAATTAAGGAAGTGATACCGTGGCCACAGAGGAAAGTGTTCCCTTAAGACTACTTGTCAAACTTATAGATAGACTAGCTAGGCTGGATAACCATAGGCTTACCTTGGATACTGCTCCACAGAAGACAGGTGAGAATAACAGTGTTTAATATGTCATATTCCCAGTGTAGAGCAGACTAATGAATACAGTTGCAGATTTCTGCAGCAAGACACTTTTGTAAATACCTGGATGCAAGGTTGCAACTGCAAGGCACAAAGCTAGCTATGGGGGATGCCTCTGCCAAATGCCAAACTAAGATTGTCAATCATGCTAACATGATAGCAATCTTTAATTCTGAGTAGCACCCTACCTTGATCCACGCCTATTTATAGATATATAGCTATATAGTGCCTATATAGTGTATATAACATTTTTGTAATATAGACAGCTTTTAAATAATATCATTCATTAGGGAGCTTAAGACTTCCATTTGTTTTGTTCCTGGTAGCTACACCTTAGTGGTATGCTATTTCTCTTGTGATATAACAAATTGTTATCACATGCACCCAATCTGTCTGCCTGTACGAGGCAGGCAGAATGGTATGTGATTATCTTCCCTGTCACACATTGTTAGCCAACTATGTTCTGTGTGCAGCCTTTCACCCCCTGCTACTGAGGCCATGAGGACACCCGTCAGTAGAGTATATAGGTGCGAAAATCGCCCTAAAAATTAGGTGCGAAAATCGCCCTGGAAAAACGAGGTGCGAAAAACGCCCTGGAAAAACGAGGTGCGAAAAACGCCCTGGAAAAACGAGGTGCGAAAAACGCCCTGGAAAAACGAGGTGCGAAAAACGCCTGGATAATTAGTGAGTATGTATATTATTTGTGAAGGATTTAGGATATATGTTATTTATGAAGGAATTAGGATATATGTTAATTGTGTAGGAATTAGGATGGTAAGATATTTGAATCTGTTTATTGAATGTATTGCTTAGGATGTTTGTTATTTGATAGTGACTCGGACGCTGTACTTCTCTGATACTGTAGATATATATTAGTGACTCTATGTTTGTTATTTTTGTGAAGGATTTAGGATTTATGTTATTTATGAAGGTATATTATTTGTGAAGGAAATTAGATTTGGCTATAATTAGTGACTCTATGTATGATTTGTGAAGGATTAGATCGACGAAAATTATTGAATCATGTTAATTGTGAA
>SDVV010004250.1:0-20397 GCA_016164225.1 Gammarus roeselii
ATGTAAGCAATTGGTGTGTCTCTTAAAAATTGCCCTGCCGCCCGCATTTCCTAGTTGAAAACTTCTGACCAATGGAGGCTTTATTTAAACGCGAGTAAAGCAACTGGAAAGTTTCTCGTTGCAACGAAGAAAAACGGTAGAAAACTTTTATGTTGGTTCCTGGCATATGTTGTATGCCGAGTACTCTTTGTTGCTCTTACCTGATGGAAACGGAAAGTTGCTCTGAGTTCTGCCCAGTGTTTTTATCTTTCTCAAGACACGATTGAAGAGCTCATGTAAAATGAAGGAGATAAAGTATAGTAGCAGCACTGGCTGGGATAACATACCAACCAATATAGTTAAAGCTATATCCGGGACTATTGTGGTTCCCTTGACCCAACTTATCAATAAGTCTCTCATGCAAGGAATTTTTTCCGAGTCACTTGAAATCGCTCAAGTTAGTCAAATATATAAAAATATAATCAAACAGACAAGAAAAATTATCGCCCGATATCAGTCCTGCCCATGTTAAGCAAAGCTTATGAAAAAGTATTGTAAGCTAGACTACATACTCATTTTGTCTCTAATAACCTACTTAGTCAAAATCGATTTAGCTTTCAGGAATACAGAGCATGCTCTATTAAAATATGCTGGTGATGTTGATGATGGGTTTGATAGAGGGAAATCGCCGTTGCAACTCCTATGGATCTTAGCAAAGCTTTCGATTGCGTGAATCATGAAATTTTGGTTGCCAAATTGCAGCATTATGGAGTTAGTTCCATTGATCGGGGCTGAATAAAAAGTTGTCTCCTTGATAGAAAGCACCAAGTGAGTTGGAATAAACAATCATCCTCTGTCAGAACTTTAAATTTAGGAGTTCCGCAAGGGTCGACGCTTGGGCCTTGGCCTTCCTTATATATATTAATTACATTTCAAACACTAGTGAACAGTTATCCTTTTACTTTTTGCAGATGATACTACAGTTTATTCGACAGGGAAAAACCTCAATGATACTATAACAAATATGAATAATCAATTGGTACACATTGATTATTCATATATCTTGTGGCGGGGAGATTGGGCTCCTCCCCCCTCTGTGTCTGCCTAACTTAGCCACCCCTCTAACTAGGGGGAAACAGCTGTATGTCTATACATACATACATACACATTTCAAACTGGTTCACATCTAAGAAGCTGACGCTATATGTCGAAAAGACGCAGGTCATGATATTTTCCAGGAGGATAATACCCATTCCTAACACACAAGTCGAATTAACCGGTCAACCGGTGGCATGTGTAACAAAAGTAAAGTTTCTCGTTGTAATTGTAGATTAGAGACTCAGCTGTATAGATCACTTCTCATTGTTGCCGAGAAATTATCCAAATCGTGTGGCATCCTATACAAAGTTAGAGATTGTCTTACAACTCCTGCTAAAAGTTTTCGTGTACTATAGCCTTATTCGTTCCTTTCTGACGTATACATATGCTACTACCCACAAAACCAACTTGAGACCTATCGTTCGTAGTCAGAAACGTTTCATCAGAACACTATCACATGCCAGCAGACGTGACCACATGTTGCCTCTCGTTTGTCAATAGAACTGTGTCACATCATTGACTTTTCCGCTGTGGTGTTTGTCTACAAAACTTTCTATAATTTAACTTACATTGATAACGATTTTTTCATTATAAATAATCCTACGTATTTTGCAACTGCTACTTAATCCCATAACATTTGAGGGGTCTTTCCTCTGCTGCAGTACATTTTTCTTAATATATAATTAGCATTGTTCCCTGTTCTTCTCCTGTCATAGCCTGCTTGTAGCAATAAAATTTGTCCCATCAAAGTGTAATAAAATAAAAATGCCTCTTTACCAAATCATATGGTATTAAACATACTTGTATTCATCTTACACTCTACGGCACACTTAATTCGTTTGTTTTTTCTTTTAAATATTAGCTATTTTCCATCTTTACCTCTGACCAAGTAAGCATGATGACGTTCTGCACCAAAAGTCATTTGTAACACGTTTGAAATACTGGTTTGTATTAGAGATCCCACTCATGTTTAATAATGTTTATCATACTGGTCTGTTTCAGAGAACCCACTCATGTATAATACTGTTTGTGATACTGCTCGTCTGTATCTCAGAACCCACTCATGTATAGAACTGTTTGTAATACTGGTCTGTATCAGATAACCCACTCATGTATAGTATTGTTTGTAATACTGGTCTGTATCATAAAACCCACTCATGTATAGTACTGTTTGTATTACTGGTCTGTATCAGAGAACCCACTCATGTATAGTACTGTTTGTAATACTGGTCTGTATCAGAGAACCCACTCATGTACAGTATTGTTTGTAATACTGGTCTGTATCATACACCCACTCATGAATAGTACTGTTTGTAATACTGGTCTGTATCAGAGAACCCACCCATGTATAGTACTGTTTGTAATACTGTCTGTATTAGAGAACCCGCTCATGTATAGTACTGTTTGTAATACTGATCTGTATTAGAGAACCCGCTCATGTATAGTACTGTTTGTAATGCTGGTCTGTATTAGAGAACCCGCTCATGTATAGTACTGTTTGTAATACTGGTCTGTATTAGAGAACCCGCTCATGTATAGTACTGTTTGTAATGCTGGTCTGTATCAGAGAACCCGCTCATGTATAGTACTGTTTGTGATACTGGTCTGTATCAGAGAACCCACTCATGCATTGTACTGTTAGTAATACTGGTCTGTATCAGCGAACCCCTTCATGTATTGTACTGTTAGTAATACTGGTCTGTATCATACAACCCACTCATGTATAGTACTGTTTGTAGTACTGGTCTGTATCAGATAACCCACTCATGTATAGTACTGTTTGTAATACTGGTCTGTATCATGCAACCCACTCATGTATAGTACTGTTTAAAATACTGGTCTGTATCAGAGAACCCACTCATGTACGTATAGTATTGTTTGTAATACTGGTCTGTATCATACACCCACTCATGAATAGTACTGTTTGTAATACTGGTCTGTATCAGAGAACCAACTCATGTATAGTACTGTTTGCAATACTGGTCTGTATCAGAGAACCCACTCATGTATAGTACTGTTTGTAATACTGGTCTGTATCATACAACCTACTCATGTATAGTACTGTTTGTAATACTGGTCTGTATCATACAACCTACCCATGTATAGTACTGTTTGTAATACTGGTCTGTATCATACTACCTACTCATGTATAGGACTGTTAATAATATTGGTCTGTAACATACAACCTACTCATGTATAGGACTGTTAGTAATACTGGTCTGTATCATACAACCTACTCATGTATAGTACTGTTTGTAATACTGGTCTGTATCAGAGAACCCACTCATGTATAGTCCTGTTTGTAATACTAGTCTGAATCATACAACCCACTCATGTATAGTACTGTTAGTAATGCTGGTCTGTATCATGCAACCCACTCATGTATAGTACTGTTTGTAATACTGGTCTGTATTATGCAACCCACTCATGTAAACACTGTTTGTAATACTGGTCTGTATCATACAACCCACTCATGTATAGTACTGTTAGTAATACTGGTCTGTATCAGAGAACCCACTCATGTATAGTACTGTTTGTAATACTGGTCTGTATCATACAACCCACTCATGTACAGTACTGTTAGTAATACTGGTCTGTATCATGCAACCCACTTATGTATAGTACTGTTTGTAATACTGGTCTGTATCATGCAGCCCACTCATGTATAGTACTGTTTGTAATACTGTTCTGTATCGTACAACCAACCCACTCATGTATAGTACTGTTAGTGATACTGGTCTGTATCAGAGAACCCACTCATGTATAGTACTGTTTGTAATACTGGTCTGTATCATACAACTCACTCATGTATAGTACTGTTAGTAATACTGGTCTGTATCAGAGAACCCACTCATGTATAGTTATCTTGACAGATTCAAACGTGCACTAGACTTTGAAACTTTCACCACTTCGTATAGCTAGTTTAGTGTTAGTGTTTAACAACCTGTTACAACTTTTTCAGAAAGCGCTCAACAGGAAAAAATGATCGAAAAATATTCAAAGAAACATAATTATTTTGACCAAGAAAAATTCAGTCAATTTGCCAGGCAGACGCGTTCATGTTCAACAGCTGAATGCGACCGCTGATCCAAGTAAATTACCGATCGCGTGAATGAACACAATTTATAAATTGTTAGGAAGCCAAACTATTGAATACTAACAATCACCTGTACTATGGAAGTGACCTGCTCGGAGAGTTGGCGCTGAGTAGTAATAGTGTTAGAGCGTGTTCACACAAGCAGAATGGCAAAATGTTCTTCTTCTGCAAAACACTGGTCATTCGTGCGCATTTCTTCGGATGGTTATTGTTAATACGCTCTAGACGATATATTAGACTTTTTTAACGCTTTGAATGACTGCCATGTTATTAAATGGACCCTATTCCACCGATATAAATTGTAAACAGAATTTCGATGGCGCGAAATCTAGTGCGCCTTCAAGGCAAGGCGTTCCTACCCTTGCCAACATGTGGTCAACGAGGATGGATGAATAGCTAAGAAGTGGAACAATTTGAATGACAGCAATCAGAACCTACGTAGATGTGGCAAAACTCATTCTGGAAGAAGAACATTCTAGAGGAGCGATAACGATGCAGCGGAGGCTTCTTTGGAAGAAGGGCATCACAGAGGAGTGATAATGATGCGGCGGAGGCCCCTTAGGAAGAAGAGCATTCTAGAGGAGCGGTAATGCTGCGGCGGAGGCCCTTTTGAAAAAAGAGCATTCTAGAGGAGCGGTAATGCTGCGGCGGAGGCCCCTTAGGAAGAAGAGCATTCTATAGGAGAGATAATGATTCAGCGGAGGCTTCTTTGGAAGAAGAACAATTTAGAGGAGCGATAATGCTGCGGCGGAGGCCTCTTTGGAAGAGAAGTATTCTAGAGGAGCGATAATGATGCGGCGGAGGCCCCTTAGGAAGAAGAGCAATCTAGAGAAGCGATAATGATGCGACGGAGGCCCCTTTAAAAAGCAGGGCATTCTAGAGGAGCGATAATGATGCTGCGGTGGCCCCTTTGGAAGAAGAACATTCTAGAGGAGCAATAATGATGCGGAGGAGGCAATTTTGGAAGAAGAACATTCTAGAAGAGCGATAATGATGTGGCGGAGGCCCCATTGGAAGAAAAACATTCTGGAGGAGCGATAATGATGCAGCGGAGGCTCATTTGGAAGAAGAGCATGTTAGAGGAGCGATAATGATGCGGCGGAGGTCTTTTTGGGAGAAGAGCATTCTAAAGGAGCGATAAAGATGCGGCGGTGGTCCCCCCTATGGAGGAAGAGTATTCTAGCTGAGCGATAATGAGGCAGCGGAGGCCCCTCTGGAAGAAAAACATTCTAGAGGAGTTGTAATGATGCGGGGGAGGCCCCTTAGGAAGAAGAGCATTCTTGAGGAGCGATAATGATGTGGCGGAGGACTTTTTGGAAAAAGAACATTCAAGAGGAGCGACAATGATGCATCATAGGCCCGTTCGGAAGAAGAGTATCCTAGAGGAGTGATAATAAAACGGCAGTGGTCCCCCCTTTGGAAGAAGAGCATTCTACAGGAGCGATAATGACGCAGCGGAGGCCCCTTTTGGAAGAAGAGCATTCTAGAGGAGCGATAATGATGCAGCGGAGGCCCCTTTGAAGAAGAGCGTTCTAGAGGAGCGATAATGATGCAGCGGAGGCCCTTGTGGAAGAAGAGCATTCTAGCATTCTAGAGGAGCGATAATAATGTGGCGGAGGCTCCTTTGGAAGAAGAGTATTCTAGAAGAGCGATAATGATGTGGCGGAGGCCCCCTTCGAAGAAAAGCATTCTAGAAGAGCGATATTGATGTGACGGAGGCCCCTTTGGAAGAAAAGCATTCTAGAGGAGCGATAATGATGTGGCGAAGGCCCCTTTGGAAGCAGAGCATTCAAGAGGAGCGATAATGATGTGGCGAAGCCCCCTCTGGAAGCAGAGCATTCAAGAGGAGCGATAATGATGTGGCGGAGGCCCCTCTAGAAGAAGAGCATTCTAGAGGAGCGATAATGATGTGGCGGAGGCCCCTTTGGAAGAAGAGCATTCTAGAAGAGCGATAATGATGTGACGAAGGCCTCTTTGGAAGAAAAGCATTCTAGAGGAGCGATAATGATGTTTCGGAGGCCCCTTTGGAAGCAGAGCATTCAAAAGGAACGATAATGATGTGGCGGAGGTTCTCTAGAAGAAGAGCATTCTAGAGGAGCGATAATGATGCAGCGGAGGCCCTCAAAAATTCCGTCCGGAAATATAAAACTGGTTCTTGAAGCTCTCAAAATACAACGCCTCGCAACATTCCACCTCATCACAACTCACCCAACGAATGCCGCTTGGATTCCGTTGGGGCACGAACGACATTAGAGCCGAAGTTAACCGAATACTTTGATTGCCATCTCACTGGCAGATAAACGACCCAATTACACACCTAGTGAGGGTATCCATCGACGGAATGGTTACCATTCAACGGGCTAATAATTAGTGCTGTGCCTAAAAACTTCTTCCGTACGGGAACGTCCCTCGAAATATTTGACGTATCGGAATATTATTCGAATAAACGAGGTGCATTTGTTGTTACGACGAACTAAGAAATGGCTATAATCAGGGACAAAAAGACATTGTGTAGAATGGTTATTTTATTCTTGGATGGTTCAGAAATAGTCATGATTTTATTACAGATCATCACATGACAAACAACACAAGATAATTTCATTCAAACTGTTTCAACTGGACAAAAGTATGTTTTCGACACCCCTAACACATTAACCGGAGACCTCGAATAATCTATGACAGAATGTTAACCTACTTCCGCTTCTATACAGCACCGAAACCCATTCTGATGTTCTCCGGTCGGTTACTCTTCTTTCAAGGCCCAACATAAAGTAAGGCTTGTTCCGATAACCAGGCCACCCGTTGCTGTAAATCATCCGCCAGCAGAGGGAAAACCCTGGGTTCTGCTCCGAAAGAAATTCCCCTGACAAAGGGTTAGTTTTCTGCAGAGGATTTTTATGCCATTTACAGAGAACTGCTGCAACGCAAACTTTCGCCTCAAAATAATAGTGTTACAGAAACTCCAATAGTCCCATTAGCTACGAAAATTTTCAATCTAATATAAGTCTCATACAATCTCTTCAATGTATATTGCGTCTAAAATTAGTGGACAAAAAAAAATAGGTCGCGGAAAAACATCTGTCACGCACTCGTCGCTTTGTTTCCATTAACTCCTTTCTCCCATGCGTTCAACTGTTTAGTAAGCCCAGACTGTTTACGTAAGGTTATCTTTGCCGGGTCCTCTGAATTTGTGGAATACTAAATTCACCTTGCAATGGTTCAGAAGTCACCGAGTGCAGCAAACAAGCCGTCAGACCTAAGAAAAACAATATTTTGAGAATTGTATATGAATTTGTATGATGCGCCAAGAAAATTTACGATATAACTTCATATTCCGATGCAGTTTGATAACAGTAACATGGTTTGACACTGCGAGACGGACTCCAAAGTAAGTGAATTTGAATTTTATATATAAATTTAAAAACTTAGTTGAGGGGCAATTCCGCTCAATGCAAAATGATAATTTAGATGATTAGTCAAAGCATGAAGGAACCAAGGGTGTTTTTATTTGATTGGAACATATATGAAATTAAGTCGACATTGCAGAAATAAAAAATATGTTTTGCGATGTATATTCAATTGAATGATTAAATTTAATTGTAACTCAATGTTCTATGCTGTCAAAAATGCAAACCCTAAAACACCAGAAAAAAATCATGCACATTTAATCAATAAATAGATGATATTATCTCTAAAATCATATCTCATCAAAATATTTGACCAGATAAATGAGGAGTTGTGCAGGTAATGCCAGTAATGACTTCTTGGTCTCAGAGGCCGCATCACGCAGATTCAATAATGACACCGATTCCTATTTGCAATTGATGATAAATAAGTTGTCATCCGTTTGGTGTAGGTCATATTACCTGCATAGATAACGTATAAATTACGATTCATCATAGGCGAAGGCAAGCCAAATAGGTTGGCTGAACTAACCTGCATATTTGTCACATAGGAAGAAGAAGTAAAGATAAAAGTATTGACCTTGCAAGCATATTCAAAAAACCACCAGGTGATTCTACTTTGTACGATATTATTCGGTATTACTTTATCCAATACGATTTCCTTCTCCTTATTATCTGTGGACCAGTTGTTACATGGATACTCTTCCACCCGATCACAGGACAGTTACCAGCTATCCACACGAACGGTCGAATGGAAATTTAATTCAGTCACTGCAACTTCCATGCAATAATTGAACAGTTTTGTGTAAGTCTTCTGTGGATCCACGAGTTGTAGGACTTATAATGACATGGTGGCTTTAGGCACTGTCCGACCCGTTAATAAAAACGGGCATTTGGGAACACTCAGAAGAAAAATACAACTGCTGAGGTTCTACACATAATAACAATTCGTTATTTATTTCATGCTGACTAACAGATCCTGTTTCGAGCAGTTTGGTGCGTTGTGAACAAACAGAAAATGAATCGAATTGTTCACCTGAGTGAATATAACTTGATTCATTATTATGACAATTCAAACAATTCAAGAATTTCCCGTCCATCAACACAAAAATAATCATTACAAAAAATTATATTTTGTCACGACAAGTCAGAGAAGACGGGAGAAATTGTATCAATCAAGATGGTCATTAGGAATGTGGTTTAATGAAAAATGGAAGTTGAAAGTAGTAATCAAATAGTTATAATCTCTCTCAATATTCATCCTCTGTGATGTGGTGTGGAGTTTGCTTCAGGTTGGCTAGGAAACACATGGCTATTCCTGAGGGTAGCGTGGTGAGCGTTTGCTCCTTAGCGAAACCGTCTCATACGGCTGTGGTACTTTTTTGGGGTTTCGGGTGTTCGGATTGAGTGGCAATGCTGTGTAATGGTCTCAGCAATTTTTGTGTATTGCTCCTACCTTTCCAACCACTATGTTCCTTTGTGTTCTTGATCTCAGTCCCAGCCTTCTTTCCAATCCTCTCTCCTGTCCTCTCTTCTCATCCGCCACATTTTCTCAATGTAATGAATAACTATTTCGAATCTCGAGCATGTTTTGCTTCACATTTGAAACCTAATCCAGGATCTCTCTCCCTAGCCCTCCCCGGTCATCCTTCGCTGAGCACAGGGCACCATTCACTTTGCACAACTAAACATCCTCATGCAAATATCGCTTGCAGAAATAATCATGTGGCGGGCGTTAGCATAGAAGCCCAGGCGTGAGCTGATGGAGGTTGAGCTTGTAGGTGTCGTTGGGACGGAACGGTTTTCTCGACTGAAGAAGGCCAGTGAGACTTAGCTGTGAGAAGACATGCAGGTTAAACTTTAAGGTGCTATACGATACGGAAGTTCATTAAACTTGAGAAGGTTGGGGTGTTTGAGATTTTGGTGGCTGAGGAAGACGGTTTCTTATAAACCTGAGATGATTAGGGTGGTTGCGTCCTGAAGGGCGCCATTGATGCATGCAACTTGGTGCATGCAACTTGAGAAGCTGAAGAGATTTAGTCGACACTGATGATGGCAGTAAGTAAAGCTTCGCAGGACGACTAGGCAAGAGTCAGACGTCTGTAGTAAGTGATGTCAAGTATGTGTAGGCCAGCAAGGGAGTGTAAATTCGACAGAAATTGGCGCAGATGAAGTGGAATCCGTTGCTTTTGAATTCCAGAATTTTCAGGATAAATTCCGTTATGGTTGGTAACTGATCTGAACATGGAAGTAGACTGAGATCGTAGTTCTGAAGGCACGACGTACTCCGGATGATTGCAGGAATTAAAAAGTAATTTTATTACCTAGTTTTAGGGAGCAGCACGGCTGTGACCCGCTGTGCAGGGAAAAATGGATATTTAGAAAACAATACATTATAAGATAAGATTAACCAAATCGTGAGCAATAGAAATTTTCTTATTATTCCATGTTTTTCTGTTACGTTGAGAAAAATTAACGAGTCTAGTTTTTCTGATGTTCAAAATTCGCCGAAGACAAGAATTAGACCCTGGAACAGTTCTCAGACGTAAGGGTGAACTAAATCTGTGTGACACGCAACAAATCAATGATAACAAGAATTATTGAAGGAAAATACGTTCACTTTGTCTTCAACTTGACATTGCGGTTCCGTCAATAATCCCTTATACTTGCCTACTCATCGTTCACGATAATCAGAACACGCCATACGGGGGGAGTCCGTCCAATAAGAGAGGAGAACTCGAATATCCACGGAGTACATCAAAGAAGATCAATGTGGAGGCATCGTTCATTGCTGCATAAAATGGATGGCTGTGTATCAGAAATTGTTTGTAAAACAACTCCTCTGCAGTCATAAATAACGTTATGCACAACGACCTTTTATATTCTAGATTGCGTTTAAATCTAATGAACACTCCTTCCCTCGACTGGAACCGAATATCGTAGTCAGATATTGTTCTTACTTTAGAGAAAAAATAAATCATCATATGACATCTTCGCTCTTGGCATAGGCCTTCAGCTACGGCACAACATTGATGAATAAATGAATTCAAGATTTCGCTGAGACGGTTCTTATATTATTCCTTCTTCTTTATTCGTCATGTCGTCCTGTTGGAAATTTTTGATGAAAACCGATGAATTGCAAAGTCATGCCTTTTCTTAAGCATTAGAAGAGATGCAGTTGGACAATACATCGGCTCGTCGGTGCTTTATCTTCGCCAGAACAGATACTGCCACGTTTTGTTTTAGAATGTATGAAGCGTTCTTTTTCCTTCTGTAGATTAGATGAACCTTATATTCCGTTTGAAAATAAAATCTTTGATAGTGACAATTTTGTTGTCATGGTTCAATATGGATGTAAGAACAGGCAAAACAGAGCTTGCGTATAATGAGAATCAATATTAATTGATACATAAGTGCGCACAACATATTCATACACGGAATTATAGAAATTAACTTCTATTCATAGAACATTTGGCACATAATCATTATTGGAAGCGTATTTATCACCTTCTTGAGCTCATTGGCCGCTCTGTGCGCCTTATTTACCATCCTCCTAAGCAATTTTAACGCCCTCTTAGTTACCGCCCTCTTGATCTTAGTTATCGCTCTTGATCTTAGTTTACGCTCTCTTGATCTTAGTTATCACTTTCTTGAGCTTATACCGCACCTTGCTGTGCACTTTGCAGCGTATTTCAGGCAACGCTCAATGAAGCCAGCAAGAGCTGTTGCTCAATTGCCCTGACCGGCGTATATACCAAAGCTGAACTTGAATTTACTGATGGAATCAAAAACTCCGGCAGGTTCAAATAAATAACACTTCATGTTTACCGACTTATTAAAAAACAGGCAAACGACAGTTATCGGTTGATCTGTGAATACCTCAACGTCTTGGTCCAACAGTTCGAGAAGGACAGGAGCATTGAAAGTGGAAGAGGATTGATTTAGCTTCCAGAATTTTTTGGTAACTCTTTATTTCCAAACGTCATCTTTAACTGCAGAGATGGCAAGTAATTTTAATTTATTTTTGGTTTAAATATCATAACTACGCAGTCGGCTGTATTGTCATAATTATATGAACCAAAATCACCGCGTCTGTTTCATCGATTAATGTTTTACATATAAAATACAGTTCTTGAGCCCTTTGATGATTGTCATCGAATGCAGGGGTGCTCCAAAAAAAATCGGTCCTCTCCAGAAAAGCCGTTATATAAAAAAATAGGTATACACACAATCCAATCATTTCCATGTTGGAAGATCATTCTGATACACGTGTGTTTCCTCTTCCTGCTTGGCGTAACTATGGCATATTTTCTTATATGTCTTTATTCGCCTTGACCTTTCCGTACTGAAATGTTAAAGTTTTTTCCAGATCTAGTTTGCAATCAATATATTTGAGTCTTTAATTTCACATAGATATAGATTGATCTCTAGGAGTAAATGATTCAGAGGCTGTTGAACAAACAACAATAAATGATCATGTGGTTCGTGAGCGGTAGGGCTACTTATATTATTTTATAAGAATAAATCAGAAACAGGCTGAAAATTAAAGAGATACCATGCATGAACTGTAAACAAACTGTCAGTCAATGCAATGGGGACATCTTAAGCACCAAGTCAATATTTTGTGTTGTAAAATCAGAGCTATTTAAAATATTGTACATTTTCCTGCTATCATTGATATCATCATATGCAATTTTTCTCACTATCCAAAGAGTACATTTTTGAGAAAGTGCCAGCGAATCATCATCTCATTTATCACTGTAGAACACTAGTTGAATATTCGTATAGTAGACCCTCTATTGGCTTTCGAATACACACTCCTTTTCTTCCGTCCATATTGACCTATTCTATAGAGCACGGTTCTCTGCAATGGCTGATTATTGTGTCGTCACAAAGCTTAGTTGCCACTAAGCAGAGCAAAGCTGATTATTGTGTCGTCACAAAGCTTAGTTGCCACTAAGCAGAGCAATTCACAGATCGCTTTGAAACGACCAGTGCAGGATCCATTGAGCCTTTTACGTTCGCTGTTCAGAGAAGAAGCGACTATCGATTTGCAGTGTCATTGAGTAGTTGCATTTGAATTAGAATTATTCCCTATATTCATACGTGCTGAAAACCTAAATGAATGCAGCATTTGACAGTTTAGTAAAATTTTCAATGTAACAGAGCAGAAATTATTGATCCACATTACATAGCATCATTAAAAATTTCTTCCTCGCCATATTGCACGTCGGAAGGGAAAAATTATGAATTCGTCAATGTTCAGTTTTTTTATAACGGTCTGCTGTTATATCATTGAATAAACTTTTGAATATATTCAACCATTGCTGCTATAACGATGTTGATATTATAGATTGCCACTTTACACACATCGTCATTTCATTCAAGTTACACTTTACTTTTTGTATGTATTTGAATGTGTAAATACATTTTCAAAGTAAGTGTTCTGTAACGATCAGTAAACTTTATTTCATTCAAATCATTAGATCATTAAAATGGGGAGACAATGATAGAAATTAATTCTATATGACTTATCCAAGGGTGTGAATGAAAAGAGAAAATGCAAGTTCCAAACACCATCCGGATCACCATCAGGAATTCGTATCGTTCGCATCATCTTTGAAGTTCACCATTCAGCGCAGGCCACCACAGCTGCACCACTGCAGTGCAGTAGCCTCTTCACGTGCATCGTGGCGGGGCTCTAATAGCCAAGTGACTGTCAATTTTATCGACCTATTTACGTTGCCGCACTCGGTTGAGCCACAAAGGTCGCTCACTCATTGTTGACCCGTCACACTATTTACTGACGGTGCATTCTTTGTACTTTGGAACAGCAAATGGCCAAAAATCGAACTCCAAAAGCTTGAGAAGAAAGGATTTTTCCAATTTTCCACTCGTGATGGTCGAAAAATAGAATCGAATTGCGTAGAATGAAAACTAGCAATCACAAACCTGGAATAATATGATACGTGAATTCATTTGATGCATGAATCGCGAACTTTGGTTAGTGGTGTAGACCGATGAGCGCCACGTAGGGTACCATGTGTTACTGGCTTCGCCATAAAAAAATCGATCTAAGCGTATTGGGGATGAACCGGTGTATTTTACGATCTACTTATATTACGAGGATTAATTTCTCTCCTTATAAATAGTATATTACCTGTTTTGTAAAGACCGTGTTGTTTGTAATACGCATAAATTCAACCGAAGTTTAAATAAGTTTCATTCAATAGAAACTTGATACTAACATACCCTGTAAGTTTGCATACTATCAATGATTTTCTGGATTCAAATGACAATTTACGATTTCAATATATAACTAATTACTTGGAAAAAGATTCTTTGCACGTTCAATACTGGAAGACAAAAACTGTTTGAAGAGCTTATTTATGGGACTAAAATCCTGGAACAACCGCCCAACAGACCTATAGGATCTTAAATATAAAACGCCATTCAGGAATTGGCTCAATAAACATTATTAGCCGACCAATATAAACCGTCACTTTAAATATAAATATGATCTAACTGCACAAGAAGAGTAACTAGCGAATGCTAATTTGTTCATGAACATGCTCGTAAGTCCACTACATATAACAAGCACGTCATCTTGAGCCACCTTCTAGTCGTTTCTACGCTGAAGTTACATTTTCCTGCTGCCTAGCTACCCAACAAATATTATTATCAATATTTCCCCCTGTATACCGGCACAATGAGCATATGAATGTCATATCGGATGATTTCCCCTAGATGTTGATATGCTGCCTATGTTGCTGCCATAAGTTTTAGTTAAAGTATATAATTTTTTAGAGTATACATAGTATAGTTAGTAGTAACCGGCCGCCAGTGGAGACGAGTTGCATTCATTTTGAACTTTCGTTTCACTAATTGAGATTATGCACCTGATAATTAGGTTCCATGTGTTATCACATGCAACCTAATTGATTTCAAGAATAATGCATTGTGTTGATGGGAGAAAAAAAATATTTCCCAACGAATTCAAGTATCGATAAGGTTTGCGAACAGATTCACTTATTTAATTACAGATCCTCCTCCTATCACTCAGCTAGTCGTTTCTGTGAACTGTAAATATTCCGTTTACTGTCCCCCGTCCATGTCCCGTACGGCCCGTTATTATTCTGCTGACATAAGGAACAGATGCTCGGCTCACAACATTGGAAACTAAAGACCGAGCTCGTGGGAACTGGTAGACTGTGAAGCAGGCTGGCAAGTGCATGGGACGATATTTACCACTTGGCGATGCGCTTACCACAAGTAGTTCCTGTTGAAGATTAAATAGTTCTGGGAATATAAATTCGGGAACGCAGAGGGGACTCATAGTTATTTATCATTATACATTATAACAAAATGACACTATCGAATAAGTAATGTGAACAATGCATATCACATTCTATTTTATCTTTAACTGGATTTTCAGATACCAACGACATCTTCAGAACTATCACCAAATATCTGGTTGACCATTCGTAATTTTAAGAGAAACTCTTGTTTGCATTCAATATTTACACTAGGTGACCGTTTTGATAACAACTGAAATAAAGGAAACATCCATTTTCTTTCAATGATAATCTTTAATTCATTCATGTAATGTGCTTAACTGAAAATATTTTAGACAATCTCTCAAATTATCTCGGTGGATCGAATAATAAGTCATGATCGCCTGGCATTGGCTAATCGGATTTTTTCACCGAAACATTGACTGAGACCAGTGATTGACAGCCTTCAGACTTAATTCCGACAGTTCAGTTTACCGAATGTTTTATGGCGTCCTTTGTATTTGAAATTTTATCGTTTTTCTTTTCAGAGTTAGTCAAAAAAGATATTTTGAAAGCATGCATTTAGATTTATTCTTAGTTTAAAGAAAATGAGATGTAACACATTTGACTAGATCATTCTAAATTGAGGCACGGGTGCAGCCTGAAAATGTGAGCTGAATTTCTGTTTTCGTTTAATCTGTTCAGATAATCATTGAGTTTATTTTGACACCTTTTTTTCTTCATCGAAAATTATTTTCCAAAAAATTGCCTGAAAGTTCAATATATTCTTATTTTTGAAGCTGTTATACCTTCAGAAAATATTGAAATAGATAGTTACTTGAACTGTTATACCTTCAGAAAATATTGAAATAGATAGTTACTTGAACTGTTATACCTTCAGAAAATATTGAAATAGATAGTTACTTGAATATAAAAGGAACAACATCGAATGAGATTATCTGTTGTTGTATTTCGTGCTGTGAAATTGATAGAAACAATTCAGTAGTATTGCTCCGCTGGCACGAAAAACTTATTTGTTTTAGATTCCTAACAAGTAAAGAATAAAACAATTCACAGGAAGAACTGCGAAACAAGCGGCTGTTTCTCCAACAGAGCGAAATTCTAAGTCTCTGAATGGTTATTTTGATTATTTCATGTACATGACGACTATCTTTTCAGGACGTCAGCATTTTCATAGTGACGTCATCAACATGTGTATATGGAATAGATACAAAAATTGATCACATTCACTTAATTTTTTACAACCCGTTCCGATTTTTTCTCAAAGACCGTGTCAAATAAAAGCATTTATAATAAAATAAAATTTAATACCCCGGGCCTTTTTAGTTTTGTTGTCTTGCCCTTGCTGCAATCTTCAGTCCTGACACTCAATCCACACAGCATCTAAGGCAGCAATGATCGTTGTCGCATTTTTCCCTCAATATCGCCGCTCGCTGTTGGTTGTTTTGTTTTGTGGACCGCATAACTGAGACCTGGCCTAGCCGATCAAGGCGGCCCGCGATATCTGAGTTTATTGTCCGAGTGTTGGGGTGCCTGCATGTTATAGTGAGAAGGTGTGCGAGTGTTAATATGCGCAACACCTCATACTTATGAGAGCAGGATGTCCACTGTGCGCGGAAGGAAATCTATTTGTGTCTGAGTGTCTATGATTTTACATACAAAAGCACTATTCGTGACAACTGCACTGCATTTTGTTCATGGAAATGAATATTATTTTTCGTAATTGAGTTTACTTTCTATGCAGTTATGTGTTTTAATGGTAATCATGCCATTCATTGCCATTGTATGGTCATCAAATTGCCCTGTACAATAAGATTAGGATTCTAATTTCGTCGTTAGGAAAGTTCACTTCATAAAATGCTTGTTCCGTTATATGACAACTTTAGAAATCATTCATGTTTCAAACTATACTGATATTAATATCTCAAATATATCATGAGATGAAAAAGCATCGCCACAGTTAGATCAGCCAACTATCAGAGAATTTCTTTACAGAAAAATTTGAATCACAAACATGTACCCATGTGAAAGCGCCTAGGTCAATCTTCTCGCTTCTCTGTCGTTTATCTTTCACATTCTTATGCTTCACAGAGCCATTAAGCATATTTTCATACGACGAAGCCTGTTCGTTGAGCGTCCCACTTTCACACACCATCCTTGATGGCAGCAGCGATTCTTTCGCTGTCATATCCATTAAGCCATTTGCAGACATGTACTTTCTCCTCACTCTGCCATTCAGCAATTTTTCACAGCGTCTATCATACAGAATTTTCTCAGGCCCTCATCAAACCATGCCAGCAGAACAGGGGATAGACTGCCACGGAACACTGTGCCCAGCCTGGCTCAGCTGCGGGGTGCCACTATTGCCAATTATTCCCCTCTGTTTGAAGCTTGTTGAGCGGCACCAGATAAATGAGGCCCGTTTGAGGAGCATGAGAGAATTGCTCATAAGATGAGACTGAGGACACACTGGCGTGGTTGGTGTCTTCAATAAACGTGGACAGCGGTGCCGTAAAGGCCTCTGCATTAGGATGTGACAGGCATACTAAGTCTTACAGAATATACCCATCATGTGGATCGTCACAATAAATCCCTGCAATGAACATCTTCGAACTCTACGCACTCAAAATAGCTTCAATACCTATGGCATTTTTATAACTACGGAACAACCCAGTAAACAGAAATTATGTCTGTCGCTGCTGGAATAACAGCGGTAAAGTGTTGGCCTTCTAGCAGTGGATCACGGCGTGCACGTAAGCAGGTTGAGTCTACGTGCAACTCGGCAAATGATGGTCCAAAGTATGTGTTTCGTCTATTGGGCCGCACAATGACGTCTAATAAACACTTACAAGGCGTTGATTCGGAGCTGCATTTATAGACACCGGCGCGGCGTCGAGCTGGTATAAGCTGGCACAGTAGCAATTCGAATTAGGCGATTCTATCTGGGCAAAATATTAAATTACCGTCTCCCTTTTAACAGACATCTGTGAATGTTCGTCAACTCAGTAACGGTGGCGGTCTATTTATAAGAGCTAGCATCTTCACTATCGTCGAGGGATGTGGTTCTCTACCCGGTGTTGACTACGCAGAATTTACGAATCCGAGCCACTGAGGCTCTGAGTCAAAGGCTGAGGTCACTAGGCGCTGGATTAGACTGGCAGAGATGACAGATCATGGCAAGGCAGTGGTAAGGCAGTGGTAAGGCAGTGGTAAGGCAGTGGTACTGTACCTTCCTTTTGATTTTAAAATGGGTTATGCACCAGCGTCTGTTGCTTGCGACAGTTTGGCTTAGTGCCTGAAGTATTCAGGGAGAATTATGAAATCTTTACCAATGCATTATTTTTGATGTATTATTCGTACACTAAGTCGAAATCTTCTTCGTTTATCCATTCATTTCAGATTCAGTTAGTCTGTTTGAGCAGATTTTTTTACCTGTATTGATTAGGTGACTTCGTGTTGACATCTCAGCTTCGATGTCCAACCAATGGCGATGTCATGCAGATGTTGCAATTTCGATGTCAATCCAGCAATGAATTGATGACGTCTTTCCGAAATCCAATTTTAGATTTTGAATCGGCGGAGTAATAGTGATGACCTGCCAAGTGCGAAAAGTCGATGTTAGAACTACATTGATACGACGTAGGCTGGCCGTTATACGTCGGACGTTGTCGCATGCCGACATCAGCCGGTCGTTCCAATGTCATCTTTGAAGTGCAATTACAACATTCACTACGAAGTTAAATGAACACTACACTTCATAGTCAAATTATTTCAACTTCGGTGAACTATCGTAGTAACGGTTATTTGATAAGAAATATACAATAAATGCAATGATCGTTCGAAGGCGGAGTAGGATGGGTACAAGTCCGTGTTATGTTAGTAAACTCCATTGCATCGGACCACAATTTAATAATTACATAAAATATCAGCCCACCCCCTTGAGTGAGAATCGAATCATTTCAAAAATAGTTGATATGAACTCTTTCATGACAAGGATTCAAGTATATTCTAGACATCTTTTCTTGTCGATCAAGGCTAGTAATTATTTCCACCCACTAACAGTAATGCAGGTGACGCAGGTAAAACCCCATGACCGGTCCTCTCGTAACGCCTCGTCATGTTACTAGGCGACTGGTCACATTTGCAGCGCCCTAGCACCACAATGTTACGGGGCGAACGATCATTCTATCAGGAGCCAAACACCGTCACGTCACGAGGCGACCGGTCACCCTTGCAGTGGCCTAGCAGCGTCACGTCACGAGGCGACCGGTCACACTTGCAGTGCCCATAGCACCATCGCGTCAGAAGGCGACCGGCCATTCTTCCAGGAGTCTTCCAGGAGTCTAGCTCCGTTACGTCACGAGACATCTGAGAACGCCGCCCTGACAGCGAGCCGCTCTATAAGTGTCCACCAAATGCTCTTCCAGCCTCTAGTGGACAGTTTTATTACGACCGGCCGACGCGGTTAGGCGAACCGCTCCATGGAACGGGACCCCATAACCGAGCCCGGTAATGATAACAACGCTGTTGATCGAGAACAGCTTTGTGGATGAATACACTGGTTGACCGCAATGACCTTCGAGAACCTCATATCAAATTATTATAATGATTGGTCTCAATGAATGATACATTTATTTCTGCATCTTCATGCCGCCTCAACCGAATCAACAGATTGTTTCTCCTCAATTCAAGGATATAGAGCACCTTACGGCACAGCTCACCTGCTCTTATATTCGTGTCACAACTTACAAATCTATTACGGGATTTCCCGTTTCCTGCAAAATCGTGATAGAATTGATGGGATGATGGATAGATCCGTTCTGCTCAATAATCCCCGCAGTTCAGGTCACCCGCAGCTGATGAATTCCACCCCAAGATATGGAGAGCAACATTTTCCTTATCCTTCTGTGACCTCCGCAGGTTACATTTAGCATCGGAATCCCCATCTGCACCTCTATCGAGACCCCAGTACCCCAGAACGAGAAAATACTGTAGCCCTGTTCTGGATGAGATTCGCCATAACTTTAAAACCAGGCACTGCAAGTTTTATTTGAACTCTGCATGTGTAGATGATACTTATATGTAGTTTGTTTTCTTTTTTCTTTCGCTGAACAATAACCACCCACATGTATTCAAAGTTGTAACAAATAATGACTTTGACGCTGTATGCCTATTGGGATTTAATACTTTGCTTCAAACGCACCAATCACGGTGATTACAAAAAATAGCTCTGATTATTCGTTTGCAGAAAAACGTGACAAGCCGAGGGAAACGGAGCAAGCCTTTTTCAGTAATTTATTTATTTTGCAGGACAGTTATAACCCTCAACAAGTTTATTCTAAACACGGTGGCTGTGCTGTGTTCTGCGGTTGTGTGAGAGCACTGCGGTTGCGTCAGAGCACTGCGGTTGCGTGAGATCACTGCGGTTGCGTGTGAGCACCGCGGTTGTGTGAGAGCACTGCGGTTGCGTGAGAGCACGGTTGCCTGAGAGCACAGCGGCTGCTTGTATATGTATATATATATA
>SDVV010004251.1:0-20394 GCA_016164225.1 Gammarus roeselii
CAACATTGCTTTTGGTGACGTCATCAGCGTCTATATCATCGCTGAGAGTGTGTGTATTCTTTATGTTGAAGTCTTATTTTTGCGCGCTTACTATTTTATAACTATATTTTATCCATAAAATGTCTGACAACGATATTCAGGATATCAAACGTGATAGGTGAGATCTTTAAATTAAACTCAATGACGTTTTTATGACTTGATTACATACATGTGCTGCTGGGTGACCAAGTCACCATTGTGAGTCTATTTGAGTTTAAGTAGTCACTTAGACAAGTGTATAATATAATTGGAGAAGATGAACCCACTATATCTCATTTATCAAAATTAGGTGCTTGATGGAAGCTATGCCTTGTGCAGGACGTCCATTATTAAATAGTGCATGATATTGTTGATGACCAAGCCGCTAAGATAGTTTTGCAAGTGCAGAGTAGGGTCATTATGGCGGGAGAAGTTTTCCTTGTGGCCTGACCTTGTCCTTCGGCATTGGTAAGAAATTCCAAATTTATCTTAGGTATTTGTTAATATAGGCCCATGTAATTTGTTGAAGGACAATAAGATCAAGATGATTCTGGCATCCTTGCTGTTCTTAATAGGACATTGTGTGATAGTTTTTGTGTCCTCAGATGTTGTGCCTACTCTGGTTTCCCTTCAGAATGCATAAGTCTTTTGCCTTTTAGGTAGTGTTCAACTGCTGCCTCAATCAAGTAGAAGTGTTGACTGCCCTTGATGCCATACAGACTGAACTTGACAGCTTAAGGGCAGCCTGTACAAAGAGCATGTCTCAAACACTGCATAGTGAAGTGCCAAGGCACTCAGAGACCTCCATCCTATATCTTGATGTATATATGGAAGACTTGCATCCTGCTCAGCCTCACTCACCTCCCCAGTGGCTTTTGAGTTATAACTGAGTTCAAAAATAGATGCTAAACAAATCCTATATGCTGGTCTAAAATTTTGATGTGATGTCATGACTTATTTTGTTGTTGCTTTGAATACTGTTACTTAAGAGGAAGTTATGCCAATAGATTTGGAATAGCAACTTCTCCTGTGTGTGCCATAAATTATTTATAGTGTTGTACAAGATGAACAAAAATGTCATTACACATGTTGAATCTCAGGTTGCACAGTTGAGCACGGGGTCATGGTCGCAAACATAACACTTACATCACTGAAAATTAAGAATCAAACCAGATGTGCGTCTCCAAAGCTGAGATCAGCGTTGCTAGATCTATGCGTGCGCTCGCTGAGTATGTTTGTCTAGTTAGGTGCGCTACTTGACAACTTTGGCAAGAGACTGGCAAACACATATACAGCAAAGAGCTAATTGTGCATACTCTGCGCTGGGGACTTCAGAATTACATGTACGTTAGGTTTGGGTTAACCCCACATAAATGCAAATCTCACCAACCAGGCTAAAAATATGTTCTGTTTCATAATTTGAAGAAAATCCAAGGTTAGGCAGGCATCATACAAAACAATGTAATGTCTAGATGACACCTTTGTTGTTATACAAATTACAATTGACAAAAATTGTCTGTTCATGTTAAAAATTGCCATCACTTACAACACTGTTCTCATAATTTTTAACCATACAACTGACAACAGTGATGCGTAATTTTGCACTTCCACTGCTGGCTATTGCATGAATGTTGCAACAAACTGATTTGCCAAAAGTGTGATGATGGTGTTAGTTTTCATCAACTGCTAACATGTAGTATTGTTAAATTGTTTCGAACCATGCCCGGAGTAATATAATATCCCAGTATAGTTATTGTTGTATTCAAACTGAACACTGATACAGTCCATCTTGACTATATTATGCATTGTATTGTTAATTGCCAATTTTTCATTCTCCTATCAAAAATGTGATTATGGGTCTTCCTTTGCTTCTCTCATAGTGTTCAATCCAGACCAAGCTCTTGGGATAAATTAATTGTTCTTCAACAATTTTGCTGTGCAGTGCATAGGAATTTTGATCATTTTCAATTTAAATGCTTTGAAGAAGCATGGGTGTTTGAAGTTGCAGCACATCAAATAGTTTGAAGGTTTTTTGTTTACATGGAAAGTTTAGTTTTGGCTGATTCGGCATGCAATGTTTTGTGAAGGTGTCTTCACGTGCACTTCATGTGAAGATTCACATGCGCATGAAACCTAAACAAAAGATCAGCTGATCACTGGGCGGCAGATCTAATAGTTATTTATTTGAAACTAGAAAAATATGACAGAATTCATCACAGAACATCAACTGAGACCTTTATTGGCCTAATACAATTCCATTTGAATTTTTAAAACCTCAACTTTTCAAGTTACAAAATAGAATAAATTTGCACAAGTGAGAATATGGGGTAGTGGAATGTGAACTTGAGAGCGGATCTACGAAAATGAACAAGTGAGGAGTCATCAATATTTTGACCTATATCAAATACGGACGCGGCCAAATAGCATCGGCCGGGGTGATGCGTTTCATTTTTTGCATACTTTGAAATATCTCAAAAAGTATGCAGCTGAGAAACATTGTATTCACGGTGTGGTTAGCTACCAATGCAACCATGAAACACCGTACGTTTCAACATTCTAGCATCAACCAAAAAAAAGTTATTTACAAAAATATGGCCCCTAATTGGGGGTAAATCCCCCCACCCCCCATATATCAATAATTGAAAAGTGAATCAAAAGTTTGAGTGTCAATAGAAAAGCATGCCTATATTAGTATATATCAGTTGCTTAAAATAAAATGTTACGTAAAGTATCACTTCTGACACATCTTTTTGATGCTTGTCGTGTTCCGCAGTCATACATGACTGTCGAAGGGATTTTTTTCCGGATTTCACTGCAAGAAACAATGTATTTCTTCAATAATTGCGGACATTACTGGAAGTAATTTTTCCACATCCTGAACTAATTATGGTATCAATAAATATGCGAATGATAGAAAAAACTATATCTGGAAAAACAACAAAACATTTGATGAAATTATTTCTTCAATTATATAGCAAACTAATTGCATTAACATGAATAGAAAGCATGCTAAGTAAATTATTGTTCTCTTGATATGTAAATATGATGAAACAAGATAGTTTGTGGGTGTTGAACCAGATTGCACAATTTGGCAGGCAGCGCACGCGAACATTGATGATAAATATATGATGCGCACGTGAAATCTTGAGATGAAGCGCACGTGAAGACACCTTTCAAAATATTGCACGCAGAGACAGTACATTGCACGTAAACAATTCTTCAAAAATATTTGTGCTAAAATTTCATGCACGCATTTTCCTCCATAGCATATCAATTTAAGCTGACACTGAGATTCCTAACCACTGCGCATCACCATCACTGAAGAACTACTAATCTCTGTGACTGAACAGTCCAGATCGTCATTGGTTACTGAGAGAAACGAACGAAAACCAATATCGCATTTTTATGGCGGGCGAATAAAAAATTGATGATTCACAATACAACGGGCAATATCAGTCAAGTCAAAGCGCAGCAGCATTGGTATGAACGCAACAATAGCTAAACTGTAATATTGAATTATGCCCTGCATGGTTCAAACAACTGTTTAACATTACTGCATTTTGACAATAGATGAAAACGAACACTGTCGTCACACACGTTATGTAAACAAGTTTGCTGCAACATTCATGGAAGAGACAGAAGAGTGGAAGTGCAAATTAAGCATTGTTAGTTATGGCAACTTTTATTAAGAACTGACAGGTATTGTTCATCAAAATTTATAGCTACCATAAGGAAGAGTATCATCTAAATGTTAAATTCTGTTTTGAATGACGCCTGGTTGGTGAAAGACGCTTACGTCTATGTGCGGTCATGTCAAGCTCTACACACATGTAATACTGCAGTGTCTCTGACAGTGGCGCACGTAACTTGGCAAACATACTGCTGCAAGCGCACGCAAAGGTCTAGATTTGCCGATCTCAGCTTCTGAGGCGCACGGCTGGTTTGGTTCTTGATATTCGGCAATGAAAACGCACGTGATGTTCTCAACCCCATGCCCAATTGTGCAATCTGGGTGTTGAACATTAATTAACACCTAGGGTTAGACTTGTCACCATGTGTAATAAACATCAGGTCATTATAAAATGAGTTATGCATTTTGAAATTAGCTGTGGTGTCATGGGTCATTTACTTCCCGATATCATTATGTGTGGGAAAAATTGCATTTACTTCTAAAATGACAGAGATATTTAGTAACTAAATCGGTGCAGGGAATCACCCCTCATTGTTTTTTTTTTTGCCTGGGGTGATTCCCTGCAGTTGTACATCTGTATATATCTACAAAAGTTAACATTTCTTTTCAAAATCCTTCTTACAAAACAAACTGCAACATATTCCTTGCCCTACGGGGGAGTCTGACTCCTGTGCAAAAGGGAGGCTACTACCACGACATATTCCAAGTATCACCACCAAATTTGGCACTTATCCAATGGAAATACGCCACAGCATCAAAGTTTGTGGAATGTCTATTTTTCTGAACCAAAATTATCTGGGACCTGACAAACACACCACTTAGACATGATTTTTCATAAATTCTGTGCGTATCAAAATTCTACAAGTAGCTGATACTTACTAACAAAGACCTGCTCTTTCAAGTCCTGCAGTCAAATATTAACATTTCTGAATTTTTGGTGCCTGAAAGGGGGGTTCGGGCAGTCACCCTGTGTTGTTGATGCGGGCGGGGAATCACCTCGGTCAACGCTAGTTTGCTTACAGGACAAGGATGACACCAACTCTGCTGTTGGATGAAGACGAGAACTTCAGTTTTCCCCCAAAAAAAGTTCAAATGAATCATTATTGTTGTTAGTGGTATGTTCAGAAAATACATGTACAGTGATGTTAATGATGCCCATTTAAAAAAACAATGATTTTTAATGATAATTTCTGTAACTATAAAATGGAAGTGACATTTCAACAAAATATTCTTGTTTTGAAGTACGCTTGGTTGGTGAGACAAATGCGTCTATGCTTGGTCATCCTCAACATCACGCATATGGAATTCTATTGTCCATTACTAAACATGCGCACCTCTAGGCTCCAGCTCTCCTCTGCTCATCTGTTATCAATATCATGCAATATTCGTGCGCATAACTAGATAAACATGCTCTGTGAGTGCATCATGACGTTTAGATAAGCAGATATATGCTTATGAGGTGCACAGCTGTCAGCTGATTCCATGATTCCTAATATTCAGTGATTGAAACGCACTCAATGTTCTCAACCCCACACCCAATTGTGCAACCTGGACTTGGGGTGGGGAAAACAATCCCGAACATGAAATAATGAATGTCAAGATCCACTGCTGCTTGATGGTTAGGGAGCATTTTCAGAGCTGCCTCCTCAAAATTGGTACAAGGCCATGGACACCCATGTTAACAGATGTTGAAAGTCATGCACAACAGAATTGGGTTCCCACTGGCTGTTGGCAGGTGTTGAATTGGCAGAATTCATGGAAGTACATAAATAGCAATTAGATAACAGTGATTGAGTTTTTTTTTAATATAGAATAGGTCAAGTGTTTGTTTTTCCTGGTGTATCTGCCCTTCAGAGATATTGAACGTTGTCAGTTTTGTAGCAGCCTCACAGAACTTTAAACAAAACCTAGATAAGTGTGTAGTGATGAACCTGATTGAGATGGCACTACATCGATACATCAATGCAAATTTGGTAATTCTACCAAGGCAAAATTGTGTATGGCTACCAAGGGAGCAACCAGTACTGCCGCTACCGTTGCAGCAATTCCCACACAAAGGGCTTCATGGCTGTTGCCAATTGAACCACTTTCTCTAGGGTCTGTGCGGTAGCAAGGCCACCTGCATATTTATTTGAGCCCGCATGAATGATTTAAGAAATTTGGTGCGGATCACTTTCGTTAAGTTGACCTCCACAAAAGCTAGCAATGCTAATCTAGTCAGTTGCATGTAGAAAACTGCCAAGGGCTCACCTTCTAACCAGGTTGCCGCAAGAAAGCATAAGGGCGCTAAATTCTGTCAGTTGTATATCTTTCAGTATATTGGGGTGAGTGCAATACTTAAGATGTTTCCTTAAGATGGTTGACCTGGGGTTCCATACTTTGAATCCTGGAATTGTGTATGCTTGGCTAATCTAATTTGATACTAATTAGACAGCTACTCAGGCTAACACTTCCAAACTCACTTTTGAGACTTTTCAGGTCTCGTTCTCCAGTTGGTGGTGCTGACGACGGTGACAGAGACCGAAACAGGAGGATGGACAGGAAACCTCAAAGCAAACCACGGTGGGTAAACAATAATTACATTTTTGAATATATATGATAGAAATAACTGTCTAATAAGCTGCTAAATGAATAGTCAAATCAAGGTTTAGTGACCTGCCTGAAATAGCAGTATGCTTCTATGATAATTCTGAAAATGTGTAGCTTCAACAATATTGATTGTTTCTGAAAATTTAGCAGAGTTTGTCCTGCCATTGTTAAAACTTGGATTTTAACTAGAGATGTAGCTACTGATAGTCAAATTTTGACCAACAATGCATCCTATCCATCCTGATGTGGTTGTTGGCCTGTATGTTCCAAACAGTAGTGGTGTCCAACCTTTCCCATGGTCTGGTTGTCCAAGACAGCAGTTGAGAAAACTTGCCTGGCAGGACATTCTGCCTCAGATATTCTTTGGTATAGGGGCTCAGTTAGCTGTGATAGATACATAGCTTATGATTAGAGCTAGTATTGATGTAGCTATGCAACATTTTAACTGATCCTAACTTTTTTGATGCTCCTAGCATGTGTCACTTCATTTGTCTATTAGCTATCTGTGTTGTATTGTTTTTGTGACAATGGAAAGCATTTTTTGCTTGCTTATGAAGTTTTCTAGTATAGCAAATGTGTGGAGACTGCAGTTGACCCAAACTTGTCCCCTTTCAGTGGTCGGCGAGCACCCCCCAGTCACCGCGTGTACGTATCCAACATTCCATACGAGTACAAGTGGCAGGACCTCAAAGATCTCTTCCGGAATGAAAGTAAGTTCTATGATTATTTTTGTACAAGTAGTCAATTGAATGAAAGAAATTATTTGGATCAGCTATGTATACAACATTATATTTATGAAGACAAGCTCTTGCTAAATAGTGGCATAGTGAACAGATGACCAGCTAATTAAAGACTTGGGCTGATGGAGTTTGAGCTACTGCTCCTACTAGTTATTCAACTGTACTCTTGGAATCTATGTCAAGTCGGGGACTCAGGATGTACGCAATGTTTTAACAATGTTAGTCTTTTCTAAAGTTGAGGGAAAGGGCTGGCAAGCAGCAATACAACGGCATGCATTTCTATTGTATGAGAGTAGCTGCCCATCATTTTGAAGTGGATTCTCACGGCAATCAACTTATGGCATCCACACAATGTTGCAAGCTATTGTTTGTTCAATTGTGAAATATTAACCTTGTCACATATGAGAAATTATAGTAAATGGGCTTTTTACCAATCCTTCATTCAACTATACTACATTCAACTTATACACACATTGTTCAAAACTTGATGAGTTGGTAAGAGGATTAAGTCAGTGTGCAGTACCTTCTTCACTATTATTCTCAGTTTTTCTTGTTTGGATAAAAGTAAGTCCCACTTCCCATTGAATGAGCCGCTCAAAATTCCTGGCCTGTTTCAGCTGTCATTGTAAGTCGTTTCTTCAGTGTTGCCAAAGCACACTGGCTTAAGTGCAAGAGAGTGCATAGCTAGAGGTAGTTTTAAGACCTGTGCAACTTTTAATCATATGAACTTGCTGAAACCATTTAGCTACCCTTTAGCTACTGCCTAATTTGTGATCGCTTCAAGTCCATGTGAAGAAGTGTTCAAATACCTGGCTACCTCACGTTTCTAAATAGCTACAGGGTACAATCAATGCAAGAAGCGACAAAGATTTTCTAGCTCAAGCTACCTCACGTTTGTAAATATGAGATATATAATCAGGAATAAATTTTTATGTACACGTAATCAGGAATAGAATTTCAATTAATATTTTGATTGAGCATTTGTGCACGGTTTGTTGCAGTTGGTGAGGTCAACTATGTGGAGATGTTCAAAGATGACACTGGTCGCAACCGAGGCTGTGGCATTATAGAGTTTGAGACAGCAGAGCTTGCTCAGAAAGCTATCGACAACATGCATCGGTACGAGGTGGCCGGCAGAAAGCTCGTCGTCAAAGAGGTATTGGTTACTGTAGAAGCATCGGTTTTCTTGTTAACACAAGGTTGATCATATTGAATTCTTGTTAGTAGCTGTTTCGTGTATCTGCTAACTCATCACATCCCGCGAACCTAGTCTGGCCAGGTACGGGCCGCACGCAGTTACGGCTCTACCGTAGGAGGTGAAACCCTTCATTTCCTTTCAGATTCATCTTCTTTGCCCTTCACAATCTCTTATTTCCTCCCCCGTTCAAAAAAAAATTCAACTTATTTTTAACTCCCGCTGAACTATTTTTTCAATAGTTGTTGCTCACACTGGTCTAACTTTCCTCGGTTTAGGTGGCTAATAACAGCCAAGTTTCACACTTCCATTCAATATTTTTCTACAACTGCCCTTTTTTTCCATTTTTAGTGTTCTCATGCGTGAGATACCCTACACTGAATGTAGATCTTGTGCATGGGATCCCCGTTGTTATTTTTCCTCATGGCATATGTTGAAGTGCACCGCTCCTTGCATCTCGAGGACGACTGTGAATCTTTAAGGCTCTTTAGCAGGGCTGGTTGAGTGGTGATCCTCCTTGCTGCCACCTGGGGAGTGCTGGGAACCTATGGCCTCAGCACCTGCGCATACCTTTGACATTCGTTGCATAAAGGACATTGAATTTGAGCGTTGTAAACCAAACTGCAAAGAGAAAATCATCATTTATAACCAGATGCAATGTTAGTGTCTGGTTAAACGTTTGATGTCAGAAGGACTCGGCATAAAAGCTTCGGTACTCAAATCAGAACGTGTGGATCTTGGCCTTAGAACAGGTTGGGTTGTTTGATCTCTCTACTTATATCTTGATGATCTTGAGCTGCAGATGTGCTGCTGTACTACTTGACTTGAAGCATTTTGTTGGCTTCGAAATATTGTTCTGTTAGTTATGGTAAATAAAAAGGAAACTGGCAAAAGTCTCCTTCCTTGGACAAGTAGTATTTCTGCTATGTTATAAGAATGCTGTTTTCTATTCTTCAGATATTTGCTATTTTTTCTTGAATTATACTTCATCAAAAGATGTATGTGAAGGCTTGAAGCTCATGCTAGGAGTTGAAGCCCTCTATCTGACATGGCATGATTTTGGTGTGAACAGACTCGAAGCGAGCACGCGGCTCAGTTCATCAAGGAATTTGTTGCCTCAGAGATTGGCCAGCTGCCGCATTGACAGCTAATCTAGTGTTATCTATTACTCAGCTTCGATCATTTTGTATATTTGTTATCTGTTGCAAGCAATTTGATAACTTCTCGAAGTCTGAGCCAAATAAATTGGGCCTGTTCAAAATGTTCGCGCCGGTTAAAGCATCGGTCCATCACCTTGGGCCAGTGCTTTAAAACAAGGTGCCGCCTCATATCTCCTTATTGAATATATTCACCTAACATTCGGTATGTACAGTGGTGAGCAAAAATTAGTTGATGATTTATAAAACTAAGTGAAATCATCAATGTCCATTTTCCGTTCTATCTATGGACTCATCGGAAATTTGATAAATATTAACACATTAACCCTTGCAGGACTGTATTGCCATATATGTTTTTTCCCAGATTACTTTTTTACTATTGAGCGCACGCAAACGAAAGACGTACCATTCGATTTGTCTTGCAAATGCGGCTCTTATGAGCTTTGTGGAAGTTGAATGGGGGTGAAATTTCCTCCTGTGAAATCCAAAAAACACCTTTGTAATGAATTTTTTCCCAAAATTTTGGACTAGATCAAATAAAATTGATTAGCTTCAAAACTATTAGTCATACACAGCTCTCGAGCACGTCGCTAAATTTGTAGTAAAATAACGCTTCTTTGGTGCTATTAATTTTGATCTAGGACCACTGAAAAGTGTAAAAAAAAAAAAAAATCTCCAATGTGTTTAGTAGAATCAATTGTAGCTTGTTTTCTTACAAATACAACAGAACAGACCAGACCCTTGAAGCATTTATAGTAATCGAGCTACATGCGGAGGGGCGAGCCGTACTTTAAGTGTCGATGATGGCTAATTTTCTACATTTATGATTACAGCGATTCAACCTTCATTGTGACTTGACTAATATAGCTGGAGAGTTCTGGTTTGTTGCACATGCATTGGAAAATGTGCGCGCGTGCATGCAAGCGCCGAATTAGGCACTTGAACCACAGCATCAACATTTTCGATCGGAAATTTCGTTTTTTTTTATCATGTATCTGAATTTGAATCAGAACTACCAACTTGACGCAAAAAAATCTTGTTAAATCAATTGTAGCTTGTTTTCTTACAAATAAAACTGAACCAAGCACATTATTTCAACTACTATAGTAATCGAGCTGCATGCAAAGGGGCAAACACTATATATGAAAGTCTACCTATTTATAACCAAACTTTTATATTTTACTATGTCTATGCAAATATTTCAAAAGCTAATAAAAAAAAACTGAAACCTTGTATATTATTATTGCTCCTCAGGTTATTCTCCATTGAATCAGCTCTATTCCAGCCTTGAGAGAGGAGATTTGAGGCACTTGACAAGCTATTTGGACTAAAAAATAATATGAAATTTCTTCATATTGCTACAAATGTCAAACAAAAAAGATTCCCAAATTTTGGTTAATTATTCTCTAATTTTATATCAACTTCTGTGTTTTAGAGCATTAAAACAAATATTCTTACCATTTACATGAGTTTAGACCTGAAAAAAAAATCTATTACATAATTCCCTATCTTTCATTCACAAACTCTGTCAACTCTGCATAAAAATAAAGTTGAAAATTACAAAGATTTCTATAACAGTTTGTTATGTCCCATCTCTCTAAGTCTAACCATTTTCTTTCAACATCGTGTTCTTTATGCCCACCTAGCACGCATTTACATGAAAATGCCTGTCCTGTGTGAATTAAGAGCTTTGTCTACACATGTTATTGTGAGAAATTTTTATATGAAATTAAATTCCACGTGGGGAAAGTGGAATTTGTTTTTTCAGTTGCAGACTAACCATAAACAAATATTTGCTTGCTTCTGGACATAATGAAGGATTAATAAAAATGTGTCCGGATATCTTATAATTCTCAAACAAACGAACCGATGCATTCCATAAGTGCTATAAATGTTCATCTCTAATAAATGCCTTCGCCTTTAGGACAAGACTAATTATTAACTGACCTCGTAGTATCAAGGGATTTGATGTGTGATACACCGTGACAGCTACTATTGGTTGTGCTGTTATGTTATGTGCATTATTTAAACTCCAGCCTGCAAACTCCTCTTAATTTCACTAGGTTAAGTGCCACTGTCTGATTATTGATGCCATCTTATTCGCGTAACATGCTCACCCGTAGTTGCTAGTCTTAATTTCACCTGTATCAAAACTGTATATAAACATTCATCTATTAACAGGTTTTGTATTGACAAGTTCTGTTCTCCTTCCCGAAAAGTTATTGTCCCTGTATTCTTTGCACAGTAATTCTTTCCACTAGCGTAGTTGCTGTCAGCCTCGTCTCACCTGCTCTGCTTGATCACTCCTTTGTTCCTCTGCACCAGCGCTCCCTTCTCATGCTTGGTGCCTCTTGGCTCCTGATCTCTCCAGCAGGACTTTGACATGGACCGGGACAACCAGGGCCGCATCCGTAAGGAGATGAACCGAGGGGGCGGCGGCGGCGGAGGCATGATGGGAGGTGGCGGTGGGGGAGGAGGAGGAGGATTCGGGGTGGGGAGCGGCGGCGGCGGCCGCATGGGAGGTGGTGGTGGAGGTGGGGGCGGCGGGCCCGGCATGGGTGGACCAGTGAACTATGGTAACACGTACGGACTGTCCGTCGTCTTCCTAGAGTCTCTCGGCATCAACGGACCCCTCGTCAGCAAAGTATTTGTTGCCAATGTGAGTAAATTAACTTGGGTCTATTAGCCGATCTAGCTCAACAGGACCTTTTGATGGATATGTGTTGTAGGATTTGGCTGTCGCTGCTCAGCTCTGGTTATTGTTGTTGCTTAGCCCCGGTTTCCAACTGTGTTAGTGGAAACCACGCCAGCGCACCGCCCGAAATCTCCGACACCCCCTGACACACGCGCGTTGAGTCATGGGGAGGTGGGAGATGAGATAATGGTGACCGGCTTAGTGGTGTGGTAGAGTGTTTATGTTGCTATCTGAATGACTACCCGTGCGGTATAATTTTAATTATGGACACCAGAACATTGAAACTTGCTGCGTGTTCATGTCCCTCAGCCACACTGCAACACGCCAACCAGACGCGTGCAGGGATAACCTCATGTGGAACCGAGCTGTTTTCTAAGAGAAATGATGGTGATTGTTCACTTGTCCATGAGATACGATGCAGTGAATGTGTTGTGGCTCTGGTCCTTTGGAAGTGTCGGTGGGCCTGAGGGCCGGCTGCGCACAGGCTGCGTCCACGTCATCACCGCTGAGACGACGCACAAGGCGCTATCCCCAACGGCAAGGATATGAAACTAGGTGGTTGAGGGACTCGCTGGGGCAAGAGCTCCAGACGCCGCCATCAAAGGCAAGGCATCTTGATGGAGTTGGCTCTCCTGATTCGTGTAGGCTCCCTTGTGGGCGGCTCTGGTTTCCACCTGCGGCGATGCAAACCGCAGCCAGCACGCCGCCAGAGAAGTCCATGCCCACCGACACGTGCATGTTTAGACGCGGGGAAGGAGGTGTGATCGCTTTACAAGCGATGTGACGCGTGTTATTGCTGTTGCATATTTATGATTTAGTGGGTTGAGCGGCAGATATACATCGCCTCCGTGGGGTATAGTTGTCTGTCTACACCATAGCATTGTTTATGGCTGTGTTCATGTTCCTCAGCCACTGCTTCATACCAACAAGACGCGCGTAAGAATGACATATAAAACAAAGTTTAGTGCTACGACAAGAGTTGGACTCGTATGTTTTGTTGGTGAAAATGATAGTGATTGTTCACTCTCCCTCTGGATAAAGTTGCAAATGTTGTGGCTCTGGTGTTCTAAAAGTGCCTGTGGGCCAGAGGCTCAACCAGTGCACAGGTCGCATGCAGGTCACACCATCGAGGCGACGCGCTCAATGCTCTTTCAATTTGTTTACTCATTCTGAGCTCGTAATATTGCCTTTAACAGTATTTTATTTCTTTCAGCTGGACTACAGTGTCGATGACAACCAGCTTCGCGAGGTGTTCAAGGTGGCAGGGAAGGTGGTCAATGTAGAGATCAGCAAGGATCTCGATACCAGTAAAAGCAGAGGATTTGGTGTTGTGGGTGAGTGATAAGGACACCAGTGTTTCGGTTCACTGATTCGTTGGTGACAACATTGAGCAGAAGATACTGGAATTCAGGCTACGACCACCTTTGTCTATAGGCCTTCCTCTTACAACGTCATTTCAATTTACATAGAAGGTAGAAAATATATTGGGAATGCTCATGGTTTGAGAATCGAGGTATAGATACATAACCGAAATCCCCCATGAAGGCGGTTGGCCGACGGCAATGCGCAACACACTCTCATATGCTCACTCGCACACAAGTTAGTCCTTTTGCGCTAAAGGGTCCGGCGGCCGGAAACTCCGTAACACACACTCAGGGCCACGAGTGCGGTTCGAGTATTCGTGTCGGCAGCAGGGCCAGACAGCGCGACGGGTTAACCCCCGCTGCGTCATGATGGCTGACTGCCTCCTCCCCCCCCACAGACACGACCATTCCGCCAACGTGATGCCGTGGGTGGGAAGGCACATCAGGGCAGCGTCAAAAATCAACTAATCACAATCACTATTATAATGCACGCCCTCTCGCTACCTCCACATTTAAGTCTCTCCTCGCTAACGTCTGCTTCACACCATCCATGTACCCAAACTTCGGTCTACCTGTAGACCTACGGCCACTTGCATTCGCCTTCATCACCCTCTTTACCAATCTCCATTCATCTTTTATGTGTGCCCAAATCGTCTGAAAACACGCGAATCCACTCTGCTATCCTCTGACTTCTTCACTATACCTGTTCTAGCTTGCACAACGTCGTTATTGATCATGTCTCTTGGCGTCATACCAGCCATGCTCCGCAAACATTTTATCTCGAAAACATTCAAGCTTCTTCTCTCTTCTGCTCTCACCCTTCAAGTCTCAGCCTCCTCTCGCACACTCAACCAAACTCAGATACTAAGCTTGCAAAGCTTCTCGGAATCCAACTCCGCCCATTCGCTACCAACAGCTCTAAGCCACGACCCAGCCCACTCGCGTTCACCTCCCTGACCACTCCATTCATGTCAAGATAGAACAGCAAGGGAGACATCTCGCAGCCTTGTCTCAGACCTACTTTCATTGTGAACCTATCACTTGCCTCGCTTCCCACTCCGGCACATGCTCGGCTGCCCACATAGAAACTGCACCACTTTCAGCAGAGTTGCAGCACTTTGCCCTAATACAGTGAAACAATGTAAGCACTGCGTCACTCAATCGGTAACATACCCGCCACAAAACACACGTTCGCCTAGCAAATTCGACAATCGTTACTCCGCCTTCTCAACGCTTGCTTCACACGGATGGATGGTGTGAAGCAGGCGTTGAGTAGGAGAAACGTGAATCTGGAGGTGACGAGAGAGCGTGCAATGAACAGGCGTGAGTGGAGAACGGTTGATTTTGACGCTGCTCTGATGTGCTTTCCGCCCTGGGCATGCTGTCGGGATGGTCGTGGGTGGGGGAGGGGATCGGCCATTATGACGCAGCGGGGGGTAAACCAGTGAAAACTGTCGGGCCCTGCTGCTGACGACGGATTCTCGGACTGCACTCGTGACCCAGAGTGTATGTTGATGGGGTACTTACCGGACCCTTTAGCGCAAAAGGGCTAAGTTGTATGAGGGTGTGAGGTGCGCCTTGCCGTCGGCCACCCCCCTTTCTGGGGGATGCGGCCTAGTGTCTGTATCTGTATCAGTCGCAACGTCATCCAAACCAGAGGCTTGTTCTGCTTTCATCACTTTCCTCTATCTAGGTACAGCATAGCTACCTAATATCATTGCACTGTCTCGTTCCATGTTGTAGAGTACGAGCATCCCGTGGAAGCGGTGCAGGCCATCTCTATGCTCAACGGCCAGATGTATTTTGACCGCAAGATGAGCGTTCGCATGGACCGCGTGCAGGAGAACAAGAAGGGCGACTCGGCCGCGGGTGGCAAGCTGCCACAAGGCCTCAAGGGTCTTGGCATGGGGCTTGGTATCAATGGATCAGCGCTCACAGACGTATCCAGTGAGTGCTCCAGCCCGCTAGAAAGCCTCGTCACTAATTTAAGTGTTATGCTGATGGTTGACAGGGTCATTTATTAGAATTACTGTTGGAAGGTCCTTCACGGTCTCATCAATCTGATGCCGTCATTGATGCTAGATGATTTAATACTCGTCATTGATGATTAGTTTCATAGAATAGTGTTGATCAGCTATGTACCAAAATAGGCTTGTGTGTGCGGGCCGTTGTCTATTGGTGCCCTTTTTATCCTGATCCAGTACTTCACTCACTTGGCATCTGCAAATGGTAACAGTAGTGTTGTCTCTCTTTGGCGTTCGGCGTGCTCTTTAATGTAATATTTTTTCCCTTAGCCCTGAGCACGAACTCATCACCCGCCACAGCAGTCACCAACAACATGGCCACCAACATGCCCATGAACACTATGGCCACGGCCAACACTATGGCCATGGCAAACACGGGCATGGGTGTTATGAACCCCATGGCCACCAACATGAACACGGGCATGGGTACCAATATGGGCATGGCCCAAGGCATGGGTGGCATGACTGCCAGCGGGCTCATGGGCATGGGCAACACAGGCGGCGGCATGGACGCCATGACTGCCAGCAACAACATGATGGCTGCCAGTAACAACATGATGGCCAACCAAAACATGATGGCCAACCAGAACATGATGGGCGGGGGCGTGGGCAGCGGCCTTGGATCGCAGGTTGCCGCCGGCATCAACAGGATGGCCGCTACGGGTTTCGGGGGCGGCAACTTCGGCAACAACTCTGGCAATGATCTCGCCACTGGCAGGAACTTCTCTGGCGGCAACTTCGGTGGCGGCGGCACCATGAGCGGCGGCAGCGCAGGCAACGTCGTACAAATATCCAACGTGAGTACGTCATCGATTTGTTTTTGTTATACTGTTTTTTTTGTCTATGACGGGGTGCAGGGCTGCTGCGCAGTCTCTTGTTTGCCCTAATGTCTCTTAATTTGGGGTTGGTCCGCGAAAGTTATATTTTTCGCGATTTTGCCTCTTGAAGTCCAACTAAGTCTTTTTATTTTGGTAATTGCTAGAAGTGCTCCAGGAAGGTTAATTGTTATTTTTTTCACACACTCATTTGATTACCCGTCTCCACATTTTGGGAAGAAAGTTGCTATTATTGGGGGTGGCTGAAAGCTGTTACTATTTGGGATTGCTGAAAGCTGTTACTATTTGGGATTGCTGAAAGCTGTTACTATTTGGGATTGCTGAAAGCTGTTACTATTTGGGATTGCTGAAAGCTGTTACTATTTGGGATTGCTGAAAGCTGTTACTATTTGGGATTGCTGAAAGCTGTTACTATTTGGGATTGCTGAAAGCTGTTACTATTTGGGATTGCTGAAAGCTGTTACTATTTGGGATTGCTGAAAGCTGTTACTATTTGGGATTGCTGAAAGCTGTTACTATTTGGGATTGCTGAAAGCTGTTACTATTTGGGATTGCTGAAAGCTGTTACTATTTGGGATTGCTGAAATTTTCTGTTATTGGGGATTGGTGACGAAGGCTACTTTTATCGTCATTCGATGAAGCCTACTTGTATTGCCATTCGATGAAACCATTCTTTCATTGTAATTCAATGAAGCCAACTTTTACTGTCATTCGATGGAGGCTTCTTTTATTATCATTAGTTCTAATCTGTTTTCATTGTTATTTAATTAAATCTTTGTTCTCATAAGATGCAGATTCTTTCTGTTGCCATTTGATGACTGACGTTTTTTATTCAACTTTGATGAATTTGTGAAAGCTGCTTCTAATATTATTTTGTGAAGGCTATTTTTTGTCATTTGATGAAGGCAAGTTTGGTCATTGAGTGGAGGCTATTCTTATTGCCATTCATCAAATACTTATTGTCACTCATAAAGGTGTCATCAGTTATGAGATGAAAGCTGCTCTTGTTAGGGTTAGATAGAGTCTGTTTCTATTGACATTTGATTCCTCACATTGGAATTCGAGGTTACTTCCCACATTGAAATTTTGGTGAAGGCTGCCACTAAGTTCATTTGATGAACCTTCCATTTTGCCTTTTATGTTGACTGCTATTGATGATGTAATATAACCAGGACAAAACCTATTTGACGAAGTATCATGTTACATCAAGTCATCCATGAAAAAGGCCTAAACAAATCTAAACTCTAAATTTCAGATCAAGTTTGTAGGTGGCAAACTTCAATCTTGATCTGATCACAAACATTATTTGTGATCACTGACTGGAGTTACCTTAAATTTGATCTCTGGCTTATTAAAAAAATTATCACGTGTAATCTTGGATAACAGGATGTTTATAAAGGAGTGAGCAAATTGAACTGCTCTATAAATTTTGTCATACGTTATTTAAAAACTTGGAATGATTAGAATTGACAGAAAGTAGACTAAATTGTTGGTGCATTGAGTCACAAGAAATGAATTGCTTTGAAACAAGGCTCATTCTCATAAGCACATTTAAACCTTTCAGATAAAGCTTGCTACTTTTGGAACTTCTTCCTTGCTCTTTTCTTCTGTAACCTGGCTCAACAGTTTCTGCGGATGTAAAATTGTTGTGGATTGCAGTACTGTTAAACAGGTTCCATCACCATGGAACCCGTAGTTGAGCGGGCCGAGATCGAGGCTCTGAGCAGCTTAGGGTCGTTTGTTTGGCAGTTACTAGCTCTGGAAATTTGTCAGATAAAAAGGCGAGACACTTGTTGTAGCAGTGAGCATGGGCATCATCCTATTGATCATGATATGCCTCCGACCTAACAGCCGGCCACAATTTTTCTTGAGATAGAGGTACTCCTCGGAGAAATCAACAGGATGGTGCTCCTGCATACTGCTCCAAAAAGTGTTTTTTGGTCAAGTAATCAGCCGTCGTACGAATCAGTCTCACCCTGCTTCTTGTCCAGACCTCAGCCCGCTTGACTACCGGTCTTTGAAAGATGGAATTCATTTAAGTTCATTAGTTCAAAACTTGAATAGTCATTGAGCATCCCCATTTGTGGAATTGCTGGTATTGGCCGATGTGGGTCATAATTTTTACCCAAGTCTCCCGATTGCTCTACTTGTCACATTTACTTTACTTAAACTGTGCTTCGCAGACTATCCAGGGTGCAGCTTTTTATTTGTTGCTATCTATAGGTGAATTTATATTATTTTTTCGTTATTTTCCAACTAATGATTATTGGTTTGTCAATTTAGTTTCTTTTCATGTTTAATATTAATCTGACATAGATTTCTCCTCAACCTTCTACTGATATTCTACTTTTGCTTGGTTTCTCATAGGTAGGGGCTACATCAGTTGAATGTTGCCAGTTGTTGATCAAAAGTTAAGACTAATGCCTATTCTGATTTTGAAAAATATTCTGCAGTAACTTTTTAAACTGCTCCTCTGAACCATTAAAGGCCGTATACTCTGAAAGGGGTTATGGCCGACGGCAAGACAATCCACACTCCTCCCGTGCGCTCACACACTTGCCAACCTTAACTCGGTCAACATTTAGCGCTAAAGGGTCTGGCCTGGACTCCGCAACACACCCGGCCGGGTTTGAGTTGAGATCCAAGATCAGTGTTAGCAGCAGGTTCCGACTGCTTTCTCTGGTTCCGACTGCAGCAGGTTCCGACTGCTTTCTCTGGTTCCGACTGCAGCAGGTTCCGACTGCTTTCTCTGGTTCCGACTGCAGCAGGTTCCGACTGCTTTCTCTGGTTCCGACTGCAGCAGGGTCGACGAAATATATTCATTCACAATCATTCTCCACTCACGCCTATTCATGCATGCTCTTTTTCTACCCTACACACATGTCTTTTCTCTCCCCTAAAGCCTACATAACTCCATCTATCCACTCGAACATTGTTCTGGACCCACTCGCATCTGCTTTCAAACCGCCTTTCGCCGGTCTTCCATCATCCATCCTCTCAAGGTTTTCAAACCACATCAGAACACGTGAATTTTCCCGCAACTTTCGCATATCATAACTTAGATTTACCATCGCTGAAATCCTAAATTGGGAAGCAGTAGTTGCAATTAAGCTCTTTACGTTAGCAGTACACGTTTGAGAACCCTCTCTACTTTTTTATTTTGCGAGTGTGCTGGCCTGCTTCTGAATATTCAGCACTGTCAGGGAAATGTGGAACAGCATTACGTACCTGAAAGCCACGGCTCTTCTGGCAGAATTGCGTTGTATTGATATTTTTATGCGTTGCAAGAGCATTCACGAGCATATTTTAAAGGGAATGTCATTGTGCTAATCCTCGTTTTAGTAGTGTTTTCTTTTACAGGTAGTTATTTCCGATGAACCGTTTCAACCTTGTCTCTCAGTTGCCCCTAAAATACCAAACATAATTGCACCCCCATGCGCATAATGAGTGTTCGGAGTATTTTTTCGGACCCTTCATCTCTTTGTTTACGTTTGAGGCCAGAAGGACGTGGACTTCAATGCGCCGGGAAGCCTCGTCACTCTAATCTAACCAAGATCTCTTTCCACTCAGGTCTCTCGTGGAAAAAGGAGGTGCCCTTCCTGGTTTAGGACCTCATGCATGGAATTCCACTTGGCTATATTTTTTTAAATCATAATAATAATGACTCACGAGCGCTAGTCTCTCGTCTTTGATCCAATCTTTGAACAGCATTCCTTATTTTTTTCTGATTGGTTGGCGCCCTTATAACATTCCTTTTCAGTTGCACTTGGAGCAGTACACCAACCCATTATGCCATGTCTCGTACTCCCTCCTCACCAAATTTGTTCGTTTCGCCTCCTCCCTCAGCTCCCTATGGAAACCACTTGGCAGAATCTTCGGGATTTATGTCGGGAGTACGGAGAAATCCGCTTTGCTGAGATCCGCACCAAGGGTACTGGAGCCGTCAAGTTCCACTCAGAAGCTGATGCAAGGCGGGCAGTCGGTATCCTTTAATGCTGCTTGCTCTTATTATTAATACTGTACGGAACAGCGTCTGATAGTTTGTTCTACAATGTGCGTGAGCATGGTTATTATTATTATTATTA
>SDVV010004252.1:0-20393 GCA_016164225.1 Gammarus roeselii
CACCTGGTCTTATGACTCGAGTTGCGGCACCTGGTTTCATGACTAGAGTTGCGGCACCTGGTCTTGTGACTCGAGTTGCGGCACCTGGTCTTATGACTAGAGTTGCGGCACCTGGTCTCATGACTTGAGTTGCGGCACCTGGTCTCATGACTCGAGTTGCGGCACCTGGTCTTGTGACTCGAGTTGCGGCACCTGGTCTTATGACTCGAGTTGCGGCACCTGGTCTTTTGACTCGAGTTGCGGCACCTGGTCTTATGACTCGAGTTGCGGCATCTGGTCTTTTGACTCGAGTTGCGGCACCTGGTCCTATGACTAGAGTTGCGGCACCTGGTCTTGTGACTCGAGTTGCGGCACCTGATCTTATGACTCGAGTTGTGAGTTATTCAAATTAAGTCCTCGTTGCAATCTGCTCTGGCGATGAATGAGATCACATTCTCGTCATTGTTGAGGCGATGCAAAGATTTTGACGAACACATAAGTAGTATTAGGTTGCATGTCCTGATTTTTCTTCCTTTCTATTGTGTGATGTAATTTCATAACTGTTCCTATGGCGGATTGAGTCCTGAACATTATTGTAACCATAGCTTAAGATAAATATCTCAATTGTACTATGCCCATGTTGGTTGTTAATAAAGTCTTTATTGTTATCATTATTTCGAATACAATTATTTAAAACTCACAAATCACTAACTAGATCAACGTTTTACATACACATGAACATATTTCTTTAAATACTGTACTAAACATTGATATTGAAAATATAACAGATTAGCAACCTCAAAAGCCTCGAACTTCTTTTCATTAAGTTCTCAGTGTCAGTTTTGTATCGGTCAGATAAGTACATCTCTTAGCAGCCCGCATACAAAAGCGCGTTGGCCTTCAGATAAAGATATAAGCTCGTTGAAGGCAGACTCGGAATACCTCTTGTCAGTGGCAATGTTCCACTAACGTACCTTATTAATGAGCCGTAAATTATGGCGGCAAAAACAGCACCACTCGGTTCGAGGTCCACGCAAGAACCTGCATATCATTGCCACCTTTCTTGTTGCCCCCTGCATTATCGTCCGATGGTACGTCTATTCCTGTGCTTAGATGAGGCCAACTGACGCAAATGATCTATTTCAAGATTGCGCGCTTCGAGTTAAGGGATAGCGCGAGTCATCAAACCTCCCCCTGTAAGATGCCTGTATCACATCGGCAATACTCACGCAACACGCCTGCAACACGCCTGCAATGCACCTTCAACAGGCATTAAACATGCCCGCAACACGCCTGTAACACGATCACAACACATCCGCGATACGCCCGCAACACGCCAGTATCCAGTCAGAAACACGCCCGTAACACGCACGAAACACACCTGCAACACGCATGCAGCAAGACTGCTACACACCTACAACCTCTCTGCATCACTCCCACAACAAATCAGTCAAATTAAGGAATGAAATACCAGCCAAACACTGAGGGACAGAAACACGAAACTGCTCGAATAATAATTACAGAATTAAAAAAAACACGACGTGGAATAGACGTCGGCACCGCCAGTAACAAACGGGAAAAACTGATTCGCTTTTGACTTCTTTTGACTCATCTCCGCCATCGCCAGCAATGGCGGACGGAGCTGACGTCGGTGAGTCATGCAACGTCAGGACAGTGAGGTGCTGAGGACCCTCTAAGTGAGGGCCCTGGCAGTCAATGGCCCAGTGTCGAGGCTGTGATGTGTTGAGTGCTCTGACAGTGAGGGGGCCAGTGTCAGGGCCGCAACGTGATAAGGGGCCTGGCAGTGAGGGCCCAGTCAGTGAGTGGGCCAGTGTTGGGGCTGCAACGTGATAAGGGGCCTGGCAGTGAGGGGGACAGTGTCGGGGCCGCAACGTGATAAGGGGTCTGGCAGTGAGGGCCCAGTCAGTGAGGGGGCCAATGTCGGGGCCGCAACGTGATAAGGGACCTGGCAGTGAGGGCCCGTGTCGGGGCCGCAATGTGATAAGGAGCCTGGCAGTGAAGGGGCCAGTATCGGGGCCGCAGCGTGATAAGGGACCTGGCAATGAGGGCCCAGTCAGTGAGGATGCCAGTGTCGGGGCCGCAACGTGATAAGGAGCCTGGCAGTGAGGGCCCAGTGTCGGGGCCGCAACGTGATAAGGGGCCTGGCAGTGAGGGGGCCAGTGTCGGGGCCCCAACGTGATAAGGGACCTGGCAGTAAGGGGGCCAGTGTCGGGGCCGCAACGTGATAAGGGGCCAGGCAGTGAGGGCCCAGTGTTGGGGCCGCAACGTGATAAGGGGCCTGGCAGTGAGGGGGCCAGTGTCGGGGCTGCAACGTGATAAGGGACCTGGCAGTAAGGGCCCAGTCAGTGAGAGAGCCAGTGTCGAGGCCGCAACGTGATAAGGGGCCTGGCAGTGAGGGGGCCAGTGTCGGGGCCGCAACGTGATAAGGGGCCTGGCAGTGAGGGGGCCAGTGTCGGGGCTGCAACGTGATAAGGGACCTGGCAGTGAAGGTCCAGTCAGTGAGAGGGCCAGTGTCGGGGCCGCAACGTGATAAGGGGCCTGGCAGTTAGGGGGCCAGTGTCGGGGCCGCAACGTGATAAGAGGCCTGGCAGTGAGGGCACAGTGTCGGGGCCGCAACGTGATAAGGGGCCTGGCAGTGAGGGGGCCAGTGTCGGGGGCGCAACGTGATAAGATGCCTGACAGTCAGAGAGCCAGCGTAGAACGCGTCAACAGACAACGTTACTGTAACAGGAGTATCTGGAGAAACAGCACGTAATGAAGTTGCGTACGTACCAACGGCAATAATACCAATTGCAAGAGAGCATGTCAGAAAGGTTCATTATAGCTTCATTTAGGATGGGTGGAATTTGAAAAGGGTGCTGCAGAGACGGTGTCACCGGAATGGGTGCCAAACAGGGTGTTTTTTGTATGGGTGGACCACCGAAAAAATAAAAAATAAATATGTAACAAAAAGGCAACAGCATCGATAACAATTAGGAGTTTACAAGTGTTTACAAGTTTAGGAAGACAACAACAGGCCTGAAGGATGAGTTCTGAAGTAGAACGTCTAAACTTCATGTGCCGTTTCTGTTTTTATAACATCATGAAAAGGAACGGTTTAGCTATTTATCTGCAATTTATGTAGAACTTGTCAAGCCGCGACTTAAAAGCTTCGATTGTATTTCTATTCACAACCTCCGCTGGAAGTTTGTTCCATTCTTCGACAATTCTATACGCGAAAAAACTGCACGTGACGTCGAGTGAGAAACGTTTCCCAACGATCTAGAATCCATTGTTCCTAGTCACATCGTTTGTATCTAGAGTGAAAAAGCTCGCTCGGTCGACGTTTTCCTTGCTCTTCATAATCTTCCACACTTCGATCATGTCGCCTCTGAATCGACGTTTCTCTAGATAATAAAGATTAGGTACATGTAGCCTGTCTTCGTACGATTTATTCCGCAGCGAAGGGATGAGTTTGGTAGCTCTACGTTGAACCTTCTCTAACTTAATAACGTCTTTTCTAAGATATGGAGACCAGAATTGAACGGAGGACTCGAGATGCGGTCTAACAAATGCATTGTATAACTTGAGAATACTGTGTGGGTTTTTGTACGAGACGGTGCGGGATATTATGCCTAGCATTTTTTTGCCTTTCTTGGCAGCATCGTTGCATTGCTTGCTACTTTCGAAGTCGTTACTAATGATGACACCTAAAACTGTTTTTCAGTGGCAGGAATGAGTTTCTTTCCGGACATCGAATTGAAAGAAATATTGAAATGCCTTTTGAAAGTCAAGATGAATGATATCGATTAAAGATTTTGTGTTGTGGATTTCAATTATGATCTTGAAAAAAATAGCAGGTTCATAAGAACGGAATGATTGTGCCTAAAGCCAGGCAGGGAGTCGACAGTCAATTTGTTTAATTATATGAATTCTGTAATTTTATCCGTTATCAAACTTTCCATCAATTTGATAACGACTGAGGTATGACTAATTGGACGGTAATTCCCGTCACACTTTTTGTCCCCTTTTTTAAATGTTGTGGTCACATTGGCCTAATTCCACTTAGACGGGCAGGTGCCATTTGTGAGGGATTGGGTGAAAATGTTTGACAAATGTTCGGCGATTTCTTTTCTAGACTCTTTTAGTCTTCTGGGAGGGATGAACTTGGTCTGGCCCTGGAGATTTTGTGACTTTCAATTTATCTATATATTTATTAACTTTGGCGGGGAAAAGTTCACTGTACTGAGGACTTCGATTCGTCTTTCCGCTATGATATTCTCATGATTGGGAATATCCTGATTTTCAAACGTATATACAGAACAAGAGTATTCATTAAGTAGGGCACTCATTTGGGTGTCGTCCGTTTCTAGCTCACCAACATCGTTCCTGAGAGGTTCAATTACAGATCTTGCCTTTTTTTGCTCGGAATATAACTAAAAATTTGTTTGTTTTGGATTAGTTTTGGAATTGGCGGCAATTTTATTTTCATAACCTTTCTTCTTACGTTTCTGGACCCTCTTTAAATCTCTTCTGCTGATGTTGTATTCATTTTGTGCTACGTCGTCACGTGGATGTTTCAGTTTTATCGAGTGCTTTGCTTTCTTCGTGACTGAGGGCGCTGCAATTCTCCTTTCCAGTACTTAGGCTGATTGAGTGCTGCTCGCCTGTTTTTGCACGGGATATGCTCTTATTCAAGATTTCTAACTGCAGTCAAGAAATAGTCAAGTGATTGGTTGACATCTTGTCCGAGGATTATACTTGCTGACGTCATTGACTCGCTTAAGTCATCAAAGTTATCTAATCTTAAGTGAGGGACTCTTTCGCAGTTTGTTGACGTTTTCAACTCGAGCTCTACCAAAAACCGGATATAGTTGTGGTCGCAAGTTCCGAGTGGTTCGCCCACTTCGACGTTCTCGACATGAGAGTCGCTTGCCCTAAATAGGAGATCAAGAATATTGCTACCACTTGTAGGTGTCTTCACCATTTGGGTCATGAACTGATCATCTGCAAAATCAATCAGACGTTGGACGGTGGCAGTGTAATTGTCTGTTTCCCAATCAATGTCAGGGATATTGAAGTTTCCAAGAACAATACTGTGTTGTGTTGTGACGACATCAACGAATGTGTTGTAAAGATCGATATCATCTGCAACCTTGCTTTTTGGAGGACGATATACGAGAGTGATTTGACATTTTATACGTTTTTAGACTACTTGGATTGATATTGTGCCGTGTCTGCTGTTTGGAATAGTGATTTCTAATATTTGCAGAATGTTTTTCACGAGAAACAGCACTCCACCGCCCTCTTTGGATAAACAAAGTGAACTAACAATCAAAGATATATGGTGTGCGGTCGGCAACTAATCGGGGGTAGCATCAAAGTCATCAGAGTGTAACCATCAGCAGTAGGAACGTGACAGACACGTTAGTAATTTCTTCACTATATTAGTACTTAATAGCGGTGCAAGACGCAAGTGAAGGAATATGATAGGGCTTAATAAGCGGTGGGGAGGGGGTTGACCAGAGGCAGGCGGGCGGGACCCGAACTGGTTTGGAGCGTGAGTCAGCTAACGGATGGGGCCGGTAGGGGGCGACGCGAAAGGGCGAAGGGGGTGGGTAGCCCCTGAGTTTTCGACAACCTGTGCGGTTGATTCGGGAGTATTTACGTGTTTTGAACATTTATTTTTCAGAATTTATTAGCGTTTTATTGTGATCATTTCTTTTCTTTAGATGGATGTATTGGGTACGTTTTGGTCGGTGACCTCAAGGGTCGAATCGGTAACTATCTTATCAGATCCTTATCTTACCTTACGAGTCAGTATCAGATTCTTATCTTACTTAATCTTATCTAATCCTAGGAGTCGGCATAGGAACCTCATCTGGCTTACGGGTGGCTTACGGTCGGTTTACGAGTGGCTTACAGGTGGCTTACGGGTGGCTCACGTGTGACTTACGGGTGGCTTACGGGGGGCTTACGGATGGCTTACGGATGGCCAACGGGTGACTCATTCGGGAAGGCGGCTGGACGGGTGGGTTTTCGCCCCTTGCTTTCAATTATATTTGGGAAGGTTTTGTTTTTATGTACATTTATTTTGTTTTCTAATGTTATAGTATTTGAATTTTTCTTTTAGTTGGTGTGTTTCATTTTTAGGCGTTGATCAGGCAACCTCATGGGTAGAACCTTATTTGGCAGTGGTAGGAACAGGTTTTGGCACGGTCGGACTCATTCGGGTGGGCGGACGTGTTATAACACTCCGTTTTTACGCTTATAATATGTAGCTAAGTGTGAGTTTCTCACGATGCAAGCGGCTGGATTAGAGCTTGCCTCCCCCGATTTTGCTTCCTTCAGCAAACAGATGTGTGCCCTCGGATTTGGTTACTCGTCGAAGACCCGTCGTATAATGGGAGGTCATTTGTGCCTGTCTGTTGAAAGGAGATCAGCTGTTCTGTTGATCGATATAGAGGTAGCAGCACCTGGCTATGTATTTATTCTCTATAGCCTTCATAGCCCTGTATGTAATACCAAAATAAAGGAGAAGTCATGCTTTGGTAAGCCAATAAGAGATATTGAATGGGGATACACGCCCTTCAGAGGTTGACGAACGGTGGGGCTACTCCCTGAGTGGACAATCCTATTTAACCCGTTTTACTGTAGCGGCTATCGCTTCGTGGCAGCGAGTCGGAGAATCAGGGGCACCTCTCGATAGACGGACAGTGTAGAGTTGGGCACTGTAGGGTAAACTTCTCATTCACAACGCTCCGTCTCTTTATGTCTATTTTAATCGCTTATAATTATTAGCCTCCGCGTTCGTGCAATTGTGAACTTATTCAGATATCATAACAGCTACACAATATCAATCATACACCTTGACTTGTAGCTGCTATTATTATAGTATCACAATTCTTATTCATGCTTTGAGAAGTTCCCTGTTCACTTGTTATTGTTACCTTATTTAAAATAATATCATAGGAAACATCTCGAACGATGACACATAATTCTTGATTAGGTTGACCAGTGGACGCTATAACAAGAGTATCATCACCGAGCCCTGACCAAAAAAAATAGAATAATACAGTTTACCTCTGACAAATGCCGAATTTAAAAAGCAATACATGGGAGGTAATGAACAATGCTCATACATAAATCGCACAAAAAAATAATTAATAAGAATTACCTAAAACATTTGAAAAATGACTTCAACTTCCATATGAAACTGGATAAATATGCTCAATCAATATTGGAAGAGTTTATCCAAACTGATAATGATCGAGCAAAATGTAGAGCCAAGTGGATATGTATAGAGCATAAATCACTGAAAGAAATATATTACATAAGCATGAAGAGTTGAATATAGGTACAGAATTCTTGGTTAGGATAGATTATATTAGGTAGGGTACGAGTGACATAGATGAAAGTGATGTCATTTTGTATTAAACTCAAAAATAATATGAAATATCTATAACAATCAAACAATCAGTCTAAGTCCCCCCCCCCCATTTTACTTAATCAAAATTGGGTAAGTGTACTCAAACTGCAAATGATAGATCAAAATGTAGAGCCAAGTGGATATGTATAAGGCCTAAATAAATTAAAAAATATCATATGTAAGCACGAAAACACGATCGATAACATAATTCTTGGTTAGATTAGATTAGGTTAGGTTAGGTTTGGTTTGACTTGGTGAGGTTAAGATGACTAGATCTTTTAACCTAACATGACGTGCATCTGATCCACATTAAATATCTTGTAACAAAAAAGAGCAAAGGACTTAGTTCTAATAGAAATCGCAGATTAGAGGTAAAATGCTACAGATGGTGACCGACCTTGTACATGCCTACATGGTGAAGGCACCGGTTCCGGCACCGACCCTGTATATGAGTATAAATGTGTGTATATCTACATGGTGCCGACACCGGTGCCGACACCGACCATGTATATGCTAATAAATGTGTGTATATCTACATGGTGCCGGCACCGACCTTGTATATGCGTATAAATGTGTGTATATCTACATGGTGCCGACACTGGTGCCGGCACCGACCCGCGTATATGCATTGTGTCGGCACAGGTGCCGCCATCGGCCTTGTATATGCATTAAAAAAATGTTCATGTGTGTACATGGTGTGTGATATTAAAAAAAAGGTACGTGAAATATAGCCATGTGGGAAATGTGATTTGTACATCGCATAAAATAATGATTGAATACCAGACATAGCTATCAAACTTGAATAATAATACATAACTATTGGTGAGGTTGTTTAGGTTAGGTATTAATGTATCTGGCAGTGTATGGCAGCCCAAAATACAAACATCAACCCCTCAACTGCCTAACTAATATACCATACTATTCCTATACACATTATATACATATGAAATAAACAGATGGAGAACACAAAATGTTGCTCAAATCCAACCATCAGGCTCGCCCAAGCTTCCAACCGCAAAGAACCCAGCAAGCAGCCACCGAATGAGTCAATTAAGATTTATAATTGATTAAATACCAATATAAACATATACTGTATACATCAAATATATTGTCTCTAAGCGCTATATAAATATATAATAATTTTGACATATAAATCACTGAATTAAATAAAAATCCAAGCAGTAGCCAGGTCATCAGCTATCAGCCGAGTACCCGATAAGGCAGCCATGGGCGAGCTAATCACTACATCTACCATCGTATTCCAATAGACAATATACTATATAATATGAATGAATACCACTAAAGACATAAATAAAACTCTTGATCACGCCACGGAAGTACAGAATACAAGATACAAACAGTTAAGGGCAATCTCACCTAATTTTCCAGGAGCGCATCCAACATTTTTGCCTAGAGGGTCCTGACACCCCACCCCCGTCCAAAATATGTTATGAGCCTATTTTTACCATTTAATATATATAATGAATAGCAGAAAGGAACCAAGCTCACCCAAATACAGTCATATAAAGAAGAAAAAATGTGCATACATACAATAAACATTATTGTTCAGAGCATAAAAATATTTCCAAATACATCCGAATTCCGTCCGTCTGTCCGTCCGTTCGCCCACCCGAATGAGTCCGACCGCGCTAAAACCTGTTCCGACCCATGCCAGATAAGGTTCTACCCATGAGGTTGCCTGATCAATGCCTAAAAATGTAACATCATCTAAAAGAAAAATGTAAATACTATAACGAAATAAATAAACGTAAACACATAACTTTTCCAAATATAATCGAAAGCAAGAGGTTAAAGCCCACCCGTCCGGCCGCCCAACTGAATGAGTCAGCCGTTAGCCACCCGTAAGCCATCCGTAAGCCACCCGCAAGCCAACTGAGGTTCCGATGCCTACTCCTGGGATAAGATAAGATAAGGTAAGAGTAGGATCTGATATTGACTCGTAAGGTAAGATAAGGATCTGATAAGATAGATAACGATCCGACCCTTGAGGTCACCTGACCAAAACGTACCCAATACATCCATCTAAAGAAAAAACATGACTATAATAAAACGTTAATAAATCATAAAAAATAAATGTTCAAAGCACGAAAATACTCCCAAATCAACCGCACAGGTTGCCGAAAACTCAGAGGCTACCCCGCCCCACCCCCTATCGCCCCCCGCCCGTTAGCTGACTCACGCGCCAAACCAGATCCGGTCTCGCCCGCCTGACTCCGGCCCACCCCCTCCCCACCGCTAAGTAAGCCCTATCTTATTCCTTCATTTGAGTCTTGCACCGTTATTAACTACTTGTATTGCGCTCCTGCGACCTCCAAAAATAATAGACAATTTTTTGTATTTTCAGCAGAGATCGAATCCGTCGCGAATGGGTCCAGAAATTTTCACGATCGTGTACAGAACCAACTAAAATCTTAATCCCAGCCTAGGCCCATGAAATGAAATATATGCACATTGAACCGATCCACATGCTCGGAAAAATGGTACAAATAAACTAGGCAGGTTCCTGTAAAACTCAGGTGGTTGTTTTATTGAAAATTTAATGTAACTGATGAGCAAAAACCCATCCTCGAGGGATGCTTTATGATCAGGGTCAGAGCAGCTGGTGAAGCTGGGACGTCAGATAACTACAAATTTCAACGAAATGTACATCAAAGAAAACAGACATGTATGGTGATGATGTGGGGCGGACGAATATTTAGTTTTTTTACACACATATATTTCGTAAATACATTTGAGGTGACTTTCGCATTGGTGATACCACTGATACGCCAATACCCAGGGACTTACAATCTCAGAAAGAAGGCAAAATTAAACATTTTACGTCTCGTTGGCTGTCAGACGGTCGATCCCAAGTTTCAATCAGACGGCTTCTTTATACCATGGATAAATCTACCTCCATTTATCTGCCAGGTGGCAGATGTTTTCAAAAAACATTTACTAGAGGCAACCTTAGAGGGCAGATAAGTTGCATTATGCAGTGAGAAACATAATGATGAACTATTTATTACGCAAACGAGGAATGTCATCTCAAACTACACCATTAGGTTAAAGCTACTCAGGTCAACCTTAACTTAGCTCCGGTGACCAGCAATTTAGGTGAAAAAATAATAGCCGTATACCAAAAACGACCAAGGGACTCAAGATGCTTGGTGCGAGCAATTAGGTGCATTTGGTCCATGAGCTTTACAATACGTCGATTTGTTGTTGGCGGTAACAATTCCAGCTTAACTGATGGTGTGTTATGAAACTCCAGCTCTAATACTAACCGTCATGACGTTGCAAACGTAGACTGAAATTCATAGAAGAGGAAATGAATTTTCTCAACATTGAAATGAATTAATCGAAGGGAAAATCACGCAACAGACGACTAGGCAACCGACAGGATGATGCCCACTGGATGACCGCTCTCCTGACCGCAATTTTTGTCAGATAATCAAGAAGCAGCTTAGCCCTAGATTACATACTGCAGCTGAACACTATCCGTCTGGCGTGATGTAACCCTGAGTGCCTGCAGCGTCTGGTCAGAGAAGAACGTGGCTGTTTGTGGGTACGTTGCTGTTTGACAACAGCCCAAACCTTCCCAATACTCTGGTTATCGTGGCTAGACCAGGATTCCGTCGCTTCTCTGTCGGAAAATTAGGCACTCTAATGATGTTGAATAATGATTACACTATCCCATCCCTACCAGACGTTGTCTTCTGACCTTGTATGGATCTGTGGCCGTGCACTGCCATGTTCACCGTCAGTATAGTGGAATAATAATCTCATTTAAGGGCAGCGACGCCCCAGGCATGCTCGCTCTCCCGTAAAGTCGGAGAGCATGAATGCCTGCAAAGACGGCCTGCAGTGTCGCGGCCTATATTGTTTGAGTTAACATTATAGAAGTGTCTTGCAACAGCATGTCTTCTGAAAATGTAATATCCGTATTTTTGATACGGCTACGATTTTTTGTCGCTAAAATTAAATTTCCGAGTCACAAATTATTTGGCGTTTCGTGCCACTTTTTGGTTCTGATTCTGGACTCATAATACTCACATATCCTATCATTGGCGGAGTGTGACGGAAAGACCGACAGACGGACGGAGAAAATGTGCCTCTCTATATGCTACAGGCCGCCGTGGCCGAGTGGTTAGCGTATCCGACTGCAGTGTCAGCCTCTGGTGCTGCATGTCGCGAGTTCGAGCCTCGGCAGGGACACGGCGGTCTTGTGGCGGGGAGATTTGGCGCCTCCCCCCTCTGTGTCCGCCTAGCTTAGTCACCCCCCTAACTAGGGGGAAACGGCTGTATGTCTATACATACATACATATATGCTACTGTCGGTAGAAATAAGCCTCTTCGAAGTATATCAAACAAGAGGCACAGTAGCGTGCAAATATTCGTTTATGGTTAGTCTGTAACCGGAAAAACAAATTCGACTTTCCCCACGTGGAATTTAACTTCATATAAAAATGTATCACGGTACTATACGCGGACAAAGCCTCAATGGGTGATATTAATCCAATTTTTGATGAGTTTAAAGACAGAGCGGAAAATGGACATTGAAGATTTCACTTAGTTTTATATCATAAACGAATTTCGCTTGCTACTATACATTTATATTGAAGCCATGCCGAGTGATGGGATGGGGTGTGTTGAAGCCATGCCGAGTGACGGGATGGGGTGTGTTGAAGCCTTGCCGAGTGATGGGATGGGGTGTGTTGAAGCCATGCCGAGTGATGGGATGGGGTGTGTCTTAGCAAGTGTGTGCATGCAACAAGCGAGTGCCCGGTGATGGGGTGAAGCCAGCATTATCAGCGTGTATGCTTACATGGGCAGCTACTGAACCTTGCGCATCACGTGTTATCAGCGAGTGATTTAGCCAGGGAATTGAACAGGTCTAAGACAGTCTTGAAGAATAAAGGTTTGTATTATTTACACCATACGAATATTGTCTGTAGATTGCTCGATTCCATAAAGTTGTAGCAAAAAATCGATGCCGGCGTTCAGACTTCGTGAGCCTCGATAATGGAAACATCTTCCAACACTATACATGGTCCAACCACCATACTGTATCCGAATACATGGTCGACCCACCATACTGTAACCGGAAATGTTTATATACGTCACACAAAACGCAATGTAATATGTAACGCAAACTCATTTTCAGAAAATACATACATCACCACAAAGACTTACAAGCCCGGGATACCTTTCAGAAGCTCTCAATAGATGGCGCAGTGCGAGGGGTGGAGCTCACGAATGTCTTGTCTACATCACAGAGCAATGACGGGAGAAACAGCGCGGGTTGTTCTAATCAGCGCTGGTGCTGACACAAAGTAAATAAGAGCCCAGTAACCATCGTGACTGACTGACGCAGACACTTTTTCGTCCAACTGGCCTCACCGCCGCCTCTTCGTGTTCTTATGTATGAAAGTATGAATCATGCCATCGTTCATAATCGTTCTCATTTACTCAGGCATATGTTGTGATGAGCTTTACGAGGTTGAGTACTCAGATTTTACGGGTTTAACTTCTCATTCAACGTACTTTGGCTTTCTGATTACTATGTTTAGATTAAGAATGAAAAAATATACCATATAGTGTTGTATGAATGACCGCTTTTATTTATTTATTTATTAAGTTATGTATTTATTTAGGTATTTATTATTGTTTTTGTTTTGTTTTTTACTTTCATTGTTAAATGTCCACACCGCCACCCTTATCCCTGTTAACTGGCCACACCGCCACACTTATCCCTGTTAACTAGCAGCACCGCCTCCCTGTTAACTGGCCACACCACCCTTATCCCTATTACCTGGCCACACCACCACTCTTATCCCTGTTAACTGGCCTCACCGCCAACCTTATCCCTGTTAACTGTCCACACCACCACCCTTATCCATGTTGACTGGCCACACCGCCACCCTTGTCCCTGTTAACTGGCCACACCGCCATCCTTGTCCCCTTTAACTGGCCACACCGTCACCCTTATCCCTGTTAACTGGCCACACCGCCATAATTATTCCTATTAACTGGCAACAGCGCCACCCTTGTCCCAGTTATCTGGTCACACCGCCACCCTTGTCCCTATTAACTGGCCACACCGCCACCCTTATCCCTGTTACCAGGCAACAGTACCACCCGTCTCCCTGTTAACTGGCCACACCGCCACCCTTAACCCTGTTAACTGGCAACACCGCCACCCCTTATCCCTATTAACAGGCCACACCGTCATCCTTATCCCTGTTAACTGGCAACACCGCCACCCTTAATCTCTGTTCACTGGCCACCTCGCCACTCTTATTTCGGTCAACTGTCCACAACGCCACCCTTATTTTCTTTAAACTGGCAACACCGCCACCACAATCCCTGTTAACTGACCACACTGCCACCCTTATCCCTGTTAACTGGCAACACCGCCACCCCTTATCTCTATTAACTGGCCACACCAACACCCTTATTTCTGATAATTGGCCACACCGCCACCCTTATCCCTGTTAAGTGGCACCACCGCCACCTCTAATCCCTGTTTACTGGTCACACCGTCACCCTAATCCCTGTTATTTGGCAAAACCGCTGCCCCTTATCCTTGTTAACTGGCAGAACCGCTACCCTTATCCCTATTACCTGGCAAAAGCGTCACCCCTTATCCCTCTTAGCTGGCAACACCACCCTTCTTATTGTTAACTGGCCACACCGCCCCCCTTATCCCTGTTAACTGACCACACCACCACCCTTGTTCCTGTTGACGGGCAACATCGCCACCCCTCATCCCTATTAACCGGTAACACCGCCAACCCTTATCCCCGTTAACGGGCCACATCGCTACCCTTATCCCTGTTACCTGACAGCACCACCATCCTTACCCTTGTTAACTGGCAACACCGCCACCCTTATCTCTGTTAACTGGCAACACCGCCACCCTTTATCCCTGTTAACTGGCAGCACCGCAACCCTGATCCCTGCTAACTGGCAACACCGCCACCCTAATCTTTGTTAACTGGCAACACCGCCACCCTTATCCCTGTTAACTGGTGACACCACCCCTCTTAACCCTGCTAACTAGCAACACAGACACCCCTTATCTCTGTTAACAGGCAGCACCGCCACCCTTATACTTGTTAACTAACAACACCGCCACCCTTATTCCTGTTAACTGGCAACACCGCCACCCCTTATCCCTGTTAACTGGCAGTACCGCCATCCTTATCTCTGTTAAGTGGCAGTACCGCCACCCTCATCCCTGTAAACTGGCAACACCGCCACCCTAATCATTGTTAACTGGCCACACTGCCACCCTTATCTCTGTTAACTGGCTACACCGCCACCCCTGATACCTGTTAAATGGCAACACCGCCACCCCTTATCCCTGTTAACTGGCCACACCGCCACCTTTATTCCTGTTAACTGGCAACACCACCACCCCTTATCCCTGTAAACTGGCCACTCCGCAACTCTTATCCCTGTTAACTGGCAACACCGCCACCCCTTATCCCTATAAACTGGTCACACCGTCACCCTTATCCCTGTTAACTGGCAACTCCTCCACCCTTATGCCTGTTAACTGGCAACACCGTCACCCCTTATCCCTGTTAACTGGCCACACCGGCACGCTTATCCCTGTTACTGGCAACACCGCCACTCCTTATCCCTGTTAATTGGCAACACTGTTATAACACTACGCTTTTACGCTTCATTTATTTCTTAGACCATATGTTTTTTGTCCACTGCTGTTGCAGTTCGTAAAGCTCAAGTTTCTCAAGGCGTGAGCAGCTAGGTAGGGCTATCAACCCTCGAAAGTGCTTCTTTAGCAAACAGCTGAGTGACCCTGATAGGGTTACGCGCACGAGAAGAGTTGCCGAGTATGTGCCATTTGCGCCTTATTTTTGTAGCGATATCAGCAGTTTTGTGCCCGGTATATAATAGCAAGCGGGTCATGTTCTTATTCTCAATGACGAAATCTTCGCTTCCAACGCCCTGTATATTTTACCTATTTAAAACGGAGTACGCGACTCTACATAATCGGTAGCATGGGCTAATAACAGCCAATTGGGATGACACGTCCCTGTGGAGTTTAATAAACTGAAGGGCCGTCCCCTCATTTGAGAGTTCGTGCCTCTACTTTAGCTCAGGGCACGCCTCTCTTTGTGGGACTTCAGGTCCCCCAAAGGGAGAGTGGAGCTGGGGACAACAGGGAACACATCTTGTTCACAACGCACCGTCTCTTTTTGGCTTTTTACTCTCTTACAATTAAAGGCCTCCATGTTCGTGCAATATTTAGCCTTATTACATTATCATAACAGCTTCACAATATTGATCGTACTCCTTAACTACGTTTTACTGCTGCCCCGTTCATGTGTTCAGGTTTTATTATTCAAAATATCATGAAATCCATATCGTGTATTAAGTTAAAGCTCGCACAACCTTTAATTAGGTCCTAGTTAACGACTAATCATTATAAAAGTTTAAAACAACACCGACATTCTTATCCCTGTCAACTGGCTATATCGCCACCTTATTTCGCAGTTGACTGGCCGCACCGCCACCCTTATCCCTATTAACTGGCAACACAGCTACCCCTTCTCCTCGTTAACTGGCCGCACCGCCACCCTTATCCCTGTTAACTGGCAACACCGCCACCCCTTATCCCTGTTGACGGGCAACATCGCCACCCCTCATCCCTGTTAACCGGCAACACCGCCACTCCTTATCCCTGTTAACTGGCGACACCGCCCCTTTTATCCCTGTGAACTACCCACACCGCTACCCTTATCCCTGTTAACTGGCAACACCGCCACCCTATTTCGCAGTTAACTGGCCACATCGCGACCCTTATCCCTGTTTACTGGTCACATCGTCACCCCTTATCCCTGTTAACTGGCCACCCTGACACCCTCATCCCAGTTAACTGGCAACATTGGCCTCCCTTATCAATGTTAATTGGCAATACCGCCAACCCCAACCCCTTATCCCTGTTAACTGCCCACATCGCCAACCTATTTCGCAGTTAACTAGCAACACCGCTACCCGTTTATTCCTGATAACTGCCCACATCGCCACCCTCATCCATGTTAACTGCCCACAACGCCACCCTTATCCCTGTTTACTGGCCACATCGCCATCCTATTTCGCAGTTAACTGGCAATACCGCTACCCCTTAATCCCTGTTAACTGGCCACACTGCCATCCTTTATTCCAGTTCACTGGCTACATCGCCACCCTGTTTTGCAGTGAACTGGCAAAACCGCCACCCCTACTTCCCATTAACAGGCCAAACTACCACCCCTTATCCCTGTTAACTGGCCACATCGCCACCCATTATCCCAGTTATCTGGCCATACTCCTATCCCCTTATCCCTGTTAACGGGCCACATCGTCACCTCTTATCACAGCAAACGGGCAACACTGCTACCCCCCTTTCCTGTCAACTGGCAACGTCGCCACCCCGTATCCCTGTTACTGGCTACACAGCCACTCCTTATTCCTGTTAACTGACCACATCGCCTACCTTATCCCTGTTAACTAGCAACACATCTACCTCTTATCCCTGTTTACTGGCAGCCCCGCCGCCCTTATCCCTGCTCTAAGCGCTACCAGTAGGCCCTTTCTTCAGAGGGTCGTGGATGGTTATAGGGACGTGCCTCCAGCATTACTCAGGAGATTTGAAGAAAAAATAAGGACATTTCAATTCAATCATTATGTTAGCGCAGAAAAGGTGACAAACAAAACAGGTGCGTTTGGACGCAGCTTTGGGTCCCAATCTGCATAGGCTTACAGCCACAGTCCCGTTAAAAATATTATGATAAAATGTAGATGCATGCAACATAATGAAACAGTTTAAATTTGAGAATGATTATCGAAGGGGTTTTGTCAAAATCTCTCCTTTCGGTTTGAGGTTTGTGACGTCATCGACTTTTTCTTATTTGGGATGGTCCAATATCAGCGCACGTCCCCTAACATGGGTGAGCAAGTCCATGACGTCGCCAACCACCAACTCCCAGCGCACGTTCCCTAACATGGGTGAACAAGTCCATGACGTCGCCAACCACCAACTCCCAGCGCACGTTCCCTAACATGGGTGAACAAGTCCATGACGTCGCCAACCACCAACTCCCAGCGCACGTCCCCTAACATGTGTGAACAACAGTCCATGGCGACGCAAGGTCCCCAACTTGGGTGAACAACAGTCCATGGCAACTTACGGTCCCTAACATGGGTGAACAACAGTCCATAGCCACGCACGGTTCCTAACTTGGGTGAACAACAATCGATGGCAACGCACGGTCCCTAACATGGGTGAATAACAGTCCATGGCGACGCGCGGTCCCTAACATGGGTGAACAACAGTTCATGACGTTGCCAACCACCATCTCCCAGCTCACGTCTCCAACATGGGTGAACAACAGTCCATGGCGACGCTCGGTCCCTAACATGGGTGAACAACAGTCCATGACGACGCATGGTCCCTAACATGGGTGAACAGCAATCCATGGCGACTCACGGTCCCTAACATGGGTGAACAACAGTCCATGACGACGCATGGTCCCTAACATGGGTGAACAGCAATCCATGGCGACTCACGGTCCCTAACATGGGTGAACAACAGTCCATGACGACGCATGGTCCCTAACATGGGTGAACAGCAATCCATGGCGACTCACGGTCCCTAACATGGGTGAACAACAGTCCATGACGACGCATGGTCCCTAACATGGGTGAACAGCAATCCATGGCGACTCACGGTCCCTAACATGGGTGAACAACAGTCCATGACGACGCATGGTCCCTAACATGGGTGAACAGCAATCCATGGCGACTCACGGTCCCTAACATGGGTGAACAACAGTCCATGACGACGCATGGTCCCTAACATGGGTGAACAGCAATCCATGGCGACTCACGGTCCCTAACATGGGTGAACAACAGTCTATGACGTCGCCAACCACCAATTCACATGAGATATCTCAGAAACCATTGGCCCAGTCGTTCTCAATTTTTTCCTCACGGTCGATCCCACATACACCTCGACAATATAACAGGATCTCCTACTTGCTGGTACCATGACAAACCGAGGATTGCCCATGACAATACAAGCGCCTCTACAGTCCCTACGAAAGTCGTCGTTGCACCATGGGAGGGGTATGCGTTACATTCACTTTTTCAAAACAACTGAGGTTTGCAGTTTAGATAATAAAGTCTAGAGTAAAACCAACATTCTTTAAGGCAGCATTTACATGAAAATGTCCCTGGAATTCAACGTTTAAATCGTTATATACATGTGAATAGAATTACATAATGACAATGAAATTTAACGTGTGTAACACCGGCACACTGGCACACCGGCACTAACTCTACATGCCCCATCCAATAATAGGCTCTAATCCAAAAATATGCATGGTTTAAGATAAAAACATTTTATTATAAATCAATTACTCATTAAATGCAAAACACCGACTTCCCTCATACAGCATCGCAGTCTTAAGTCATAAACTCTAACAAACATTAACCAATTGTGTTAGCCATTAGCACACGATCGTTCGACACCAATTGTGTTAGCCATGAGCACACGATCGTCCAACGCCAATTGTGTAAGCCATTAGCACACAATCGTTCTTCAACACCATTTGTGTAAGCCATTAATACACGATCGTTCGACACCAATTGTGTAAGCCATTACCACACGATCGTTCGACACCAATTGTGTTAGCCATTAGCACACGATCGTTCGGCACCAATAGTGTAAGCACACAATCGTTCAACACCGATTGTATAAGCCATTAGCAAACGATCGCTCAACACCAATTGTGTTAGCCATGAGCACACGATCGTCCAACGCCAATTGTGTAAGCCATTAGCACACAATCGTTCTTCAACACCATTTGTGTAAGCCATTAATACACGATCGTTCGACACCAATTGTGTAAGCCATTACCACACGATCGTTCGACACCAATTGTGTTAGCCATTAGCACACGATCGTTCGGCACCAATTGTGTAAGCACACAATCGTTCAACACCGATTGTATAAGCCATTAGCAAACGATCGCTCAACACCAATTGTGTTAGCCATTAGCACACGATCGTCCAACGCCAATTGTGTAAGCCATTAGCACACAATCGTTCTTCAACACCATTTGTGTAAGCCATTAACACACGATCGTTCGACACCAATTGTGTAAGCCATTAGCACACGATCGTTCGACACCAATTGTGTTAGCCATTAGCACACGATCGTTCGGCACCAATTGTGTAAGCACACAATCGTTCAACACCGATTGTATAAGCCATTAGCAAACGATCGCTCAACACCAATTGTGTTAGCCATTAGCACACGATCGTCCAACGCCAATTGTGTAAGCCATTAGCACACAATCGTTCTTCAACACCATTTGTGTAAGCCATTAACACACGATCGTTCGACACCAATTGTGTAAGCCATTAGCACACGATCGTTCAACACCAATTGTATTAGCCATTAGCACACGATCGTTCATCACCAATTGTATTAGCCATTAACACACGATCTTTCAACACCTATTGTATTAACCATTAGCACACGATCGCACAACACCTAAAACGTACAGTAACAGAGCTAGAAATACAATATAAAAACGTGTCGTAGAGTAAATCAAAGCAATGTGAAGTTTAGTATATCATGACGCAAAAAGATGAAAATTTGTTGTATTGTAATCAGTCATCGTAGTAAACTCTGCTCGCAGTCATAAGCAGACGCTCATAATTTGCTGTAATGTTATACCAGTCATCGTAGTAAACTCTGCTCGCAGTCATAAGCAGACGCTCATAATTTGCTGTAATGTTATACCAGTCATCGTAGTAAACTCTGCTCGCAGTCATAAGCAGACGCTCATAATTTGCTGTAATGTTATACCAGTCATCGTAGTAAACTCTGCTCGCAGTCATAAGCAGACGCTCATAATTTGCTGTAATGTTATACCAGTCATCGTAGTAAACTCTGCTCGCAGTC